>JAWNOU010000163.1:215000-447500 GCA_035045725.1 Drosophila ezoana
AATTTCTAGATTACGCAGACGAAAAGTTGTATTGGCAATAACAATGTACATATTCAAGGCCAATATTGGTGCTATTTCCTTTTCATACCCTGAACCCATTTAAAATGGGTAAAAGGGGTATAATGTTTTTGTGCAAAATGTAAATGTATGTAACAGGCAGAAGGAAGCATCTCCGACGCCATAAAGTATTTATATTCTTGATCAGCATCAACAGCCGAATCGATCTAGCCATGTCCGTCTGTCTGTCCGTCCGTCTGTCCATCTGCCCGTCTGTCCGTCCGTCTGTCCGTCTGTCCGTTCGTCCGTCCGTATGTATGGAAGCAATTATCTCAGAACCTATAAGAGCTAGATAATCGATAACTTACTCCGTTTCCAAGCAATCGATAAAAATCGATATCGTCATCCTGTTTTTTGAGCAAGTTGGGTAGATAATAAGAGCTAGAGTTACCAAACATTATATGTTGCTTATAGAATATTATATTTATGTCGAGTATCTTTCATTTTATACATTTCGCCACCTCCCTTTTACCAACCCAGAGCTATAAATCAAGTGAATTACCCAACATGTATCGCCAACCAATTTAAGCTACAATTTGAATGCAATTGACTTTTTGAGAATACAAGTTAACAACTTAGTTAAATATTGCACAATGTATTGCCCTAGTTATTAAGTAGCTTTGCATGAATAATGCTGATGCGCCACATTTGAGTTCAGAGCTCTGCGCTAAGAACGACCAACAGTGGTATGCTGACACTTCATATTCGAAATGAAGCGCTGCGCTGTATGGAATGCTGAGTCGGCTTGCCGACCATGACTTTGTGGCGTGATGCATTGTCGCTTAGGGCATAATCGTACTTATTGTAAACCCCAATAGTTCAGTTTTATATGAATCGCGCAACACATAAGTCGCTGAAATAAATATACTGCTCCGGCATTGCCGATAGAACATATCTTTCATTATTGTCTGAGCCCAAGGCCAGCAATAGAAGTCAACTTCAAAACATAATCTTCAGTAATATTACTGGATCAAGGAGAACATATTTGGATCAAGGGCAGCGCGGGATCAACGCAACTTACACAAAATAACATTGTGTCACATCGCAGGACTTACATTAATTAATAATTTACACAAGTATTCTATGGTACAATAAGATATACTGTAGAAAAATTCATTAACATAGGTTTTTGTTTTGTTTTTCGGTATTTGCGCACTACTGCGCACGTGTTTGCAACGCAATTTTCAATGTACACACACATTCATGCGCGTCTGCTTCGAATTTTGTCTTCACTGTGGTTGTTTTCTGAGCTGCTATTTAAATTGGTTTTTTTCTCACTAAGACTGAATTATTAGTGTGGCTGTTGAGTAGAGGCAGTGGCAAGTGGTGCGGTCTGTCGTGAGTTTAAGCCCTACCGAGAAAAAGTAAATATGCGGTCAGTTGCGAGTTCAAACCCTGCCAATGGAAATTATTTTTTTAATTTATCTTTATTAATTCAAACGAGCTTCATTTGGTGTTGGAATAAGAGGGTTCAGGGTATTCCCTAGTCGGGAGCCCTCGACTAGAACCTCTTACTTGCAACCCCAGCTTAAAATTTGTCTATGATTAAAGCTCTAACACCAGGGCTTAACTCTGCCGTTTTCACCATAGTTTTCAATTAATAGTTCTCGATTTTAGCAAGAGGTCCTAGTCGGAAGCTCCCAACTAGGGGATACCCTGAACCCTCTTACTCTAACACCAAATGCAGCTCGCGCTACGCGCTCTTTTGCTTAAGTAGTCCGTCCGTCCGTCCGTCCGTATGTATGAACGCAAGGATCTCAGAACCTATAAGAGCAAGAGACTTGAAATTTTAGCTGTAGGTCCTCCAGGTGCCCGCGCAGATCGAGTTTGTTTCCGATAAACGATAACTTGCCCCATTTCCAAGTAATCGATTTCTAAGCAATTTTGGTAAATAATAAGAGCTAGAGTTACCAAACTTGACATGTAGCTTCTAGAATAGTATATATATATCAAGTAGCTTTCATTTTATATTTATCGCCACCTCCCCACTATTCTCTATCTATTAGCGCGAGCTGCATTTGGTGTTGGAATAAGAGGGTTCAGGGTATCCCCTAGTCAGGAGCACCCGACTAGAACCTCTTACTTGTTTCTTATGCTAATGCTCCTTAGCGAAAGCGAATCTTTTCGCCTTGTTTACTTTAGAGATGCAAGGTATTTGCTTTTCACGGTAAGTCTTAATATTTGCTTCCTTCAAACGTCTTCGAACAGTACGATTTATTAGCTTTCTTATTCCATTTATTTACAGCAGATTGAGGCTCTGAAATAATGTTTTTCTTGAATGCCCGAGGAAGGATTCTATCTTCATTCGTCATTGTTTTGCGTTTGTCACCCAATTTTGGCAAGTTGTTAAAAGTGTTATGTTTATTGAATTTGTTTATCTGACAATAAACTGTTTGACGCGACAGTTTAAATTCATTCGCAATGTCTTTTACGGCAACCCCAGTGTAGTGGCGCTTGAAGCAAGAACAATTTGTTTGAATTTAAATAAACGGCCCAAAAGTAGGCAATGTAAATCAAGTCATGGTCTTGTACTTTGCTTTCCTAATAATGAACCTAGGACAAAAATTCATTGCCGGAGGGGACTGGAACGCGAAACGCAGACTATGGGGAAACAACAGAGCCTGTACGAGAGGGCAGAATTTGTACGAAGCCATCATCGACTGCAGATGCGAGGTCTTGGCAACCGGAGATGCAACATACTACGCGTACAACTCGCAACGCACTCCTAGTGCCCTAGACTTCTTCATATATGGTGGCCTTAGGCAGAGCTCACTCTCCATCGAGACCAAATATGACCTCTCTTCGGACCATCTTCCTCTTTTGGCTACTGTCCACACCAGCCCTATGCAGCAGCCAAAAAGAATGAGTCTACTGCCGCCAAATGGGGATGTTGAAAGATTCCAGGCTGAACTCAACAACACAATCAATCTCAACATGATCCTGACCTCCCCTGAAGACATTGAGGATGCTATCGATATTTTCATGGCGAAGATTCGATCAGCAGCCCAACTTGCTTCACATGCTATAGACCCGATCCGGATATCGCCCCCTCGAGGCTCAATCCATCCGGCGGCAGCTCCACTTCTGGCATTAATAAGGCGGCTACGCAAGGAGCACGTGCGCACTGGTGACCTAAGAGTAAGCAGGATATATAGAAGGATATCCAACAGGCTCCAGAAAGTCCTCGCGGCCATAAGCAACCAGCAGTTCAGCAGAAAACTTATGGACGCAGGCCCAGATGCTAGCACGGGATACAGCCTCTGGCAGCTGACAAAAAGCTTTAAAAGACAGCCCGTCCGAAAGAGTCCCATAAAAAGAGAGGATGGTTCCTGGGCTAGATCGAGCCTAGAACGCGCTGAAACTTTCGCCACGCACCTAGAGGAGCGATTTAAACCGTTCGATTCCCCCCACTCGCTCCATAAAGAACACATAGACAGGGCCCTTGAAGCACCACAACAACCTGATCTGTCCACTCTCCAGGTGACCCTCAAAGAGGTCGAAACACAAATCCAAGCGCTTTAGATTCGTAAAGCCCCTGGATCTGATGAACTGGACAGCAGAACAATAAAGTTGCTCCCCACCAAAGGCATACTCTTCATTGTGCTCTTATATAATACAATGCTTCGAATCGGACACTTCCCATGGCAATGGAAAAGCGCTCTGATTGCCATGATTCCAAAACCCAAAAAATCGCTCACGCAAGTCGAATCTTATCGACCAATCAGCCTGTTTCCGACCCTCTCCAAAATATTCGAAAGAATATTAATGGCCAGAGTGTCGGAGCTGGATTGTGTTAAGCGCATCATACCAAGGCATCAGTTCGGATTTCGAAGACGGCATGGGACACCGGAGCAGCTCCACCGAGTGGTGGATTTCATCCTCGGCAGCTCCGAGAACCTCGAGTATTGCGTCGCGGCATTTGTTGACATCAAACAAGCGTTTGACCGAGTGTGGCACAAAGGACTCCTGTTCAAAATGAAAACTTTGCTTCCCCCTTCTCTTTTTCATATATTCCACAGCTTCCTCAAAAACAGAAAGTTTGTAGTGGTAGTCGACGGCACGTTCTGTGCAGTCAAGGAAATCCAAGCTGGAGTCCCCCAGGGCAGTGTCCTTGCTTCGTGGCTCTACACTGTTTACACAGCCGACATTCCGACGGTGGACCCGACAACACTGGAGCATCCCGATAGCTTCAACCTCGCCACGTTCGCCGACGATACAGCAATACTCTCAAAAGCCAGCTGTGTTTACCAAGCCACTGACCAACTACAAGAATACCTGCGCGAGTTTGAGACGTGGGCATCAAAGTGGCGAATTGCCATCAACAGGCAAAAATCGATATGCTGCACATTCGCGATCCGGAGAGATACCTCGCCAGGAGTATTCCTCCAAGGCGAACTTCTTGATCATAAAGACGGCCATCGCTACCTGGTAGTCTACCTTGATCGCAGACTCACTTGGAGCAAACACATCTTAACAACATGCCACAGCGTACGTCAAAAACTAAAAAGTATGGCTTGGCTCCTTAAGGCAATCAGCAAGCTTTCTCTGAGCAATAAGGTGCTGCTTTATAAAACCCTCCTGGCCCCAGTCTGGCGCTATGCAAGCCAAATTTTCGGCACGGCAGCAAAATCTCACTTGAGGAAAATAAGTGTCTTCCAAGCGAAGGTACTCAGACTGAGTACTGGGGCTCCCTGGTACATCCGCAACCGGGCCCTAGCAAGAGACCTAAAGGTCCCCTTGGTGGGCGACCTTCTACGACAGCAGTCCAGCTACATGGCCCGTCTTTCTGCCCACCCCAATATATTGGCTAGAAGACTTTTCAGAAGAAAGCGACGGAGACTTCGCAGAATCCACCCCATCGACCTCCCAACCGGGTAATCATTTGAAAAAAAAAAAATAAAATAAATAAATAAAAATAATAATAATCATACTAAAAATATAAGATAAATTGAATAATTATAAAACTTAATAGGTAATATTAAGTATGTTTATCCCATTATAGTCAAGCTAGGTTAAGATGCTCATGTATAGTATCAATAAATTAGCTAATAAAGAGAATAAAAAAAAATTAAAAAAAATGTACTTTGCTTACCCTGATTAGCACCAAAACTCGTAATATTGTGTAGATCAAACAATATCAATTTTTATATTTTCTTCTCATATGTTTTGTGCCTGTTACGGGGCGAAGTGAAAATGTCTATTGTCACTAAGTCCTACTGGGTATCGCATTTTTCGGTAAGCGGCGCTCGCTTCTTACGCTGGAAGTGCACCGTTAGAATTAGTTTGTACATACAGAAGTCGATATCACGCAGCTGCACAATTTGCCTTTTCGTCGAGGTTCACTTTCGTTTTGTGCTTGCAGCTGAGCAGAAGTGTAAGAGAAGATAAGCGCGTGCGGAGCACGAATGTAAGTCTCATTAGCTTGTAAAATATATGTAGATCATTAGATAACGAAAGATAATAAAGATTTCAGCCCAATCGTACGTAGCGAATTGAATCGTGTCGTATCGTACATCGAATCGAATGTTGTTTCTTTTCGACGCTAGAAATCTCTGCCAAATACGCGCCCGGCGCGACTCTCGGCGCCAACATTCTGAAATATTCTCTGCTGCAGAGAGTGACTGAGGTATTTTCTGCTACGGCGAAGATTTCTGCGAAGCAAGCGACTTGCAAAGTCACAACCTGAGCTGCCTATAGAGACACGTGTTGCCATAACCTCAAAGCGGACTTCACTGTATTGGTGTGGCGAGATGGCTGACGGTGATGAACAAGATGCAAGTGCGAGAAGGACGACAAGTAGTAATCAACCCGGTGGAACTGCAACGCTTGTAACGGCATGGTCAACGGGACAGGCTGACGGATCGCCTGTCCTCGCTGGAGTTCAAGATAAAGTCGCCGGCGTAGAAAAGGGTAGCGGAGCAGCAAACATAGAAATTTATAGCGGCTGTCCGTCTACGTCATCTGCAGCTACTGGTCCAAGGGAAAGTTCAACACCGACGCAGCAAAGAACTGAGAAAGACGGAGCATTCTTCAACCCTTTGGGATGCCAGAACGTGATCTGCAAGCAGAAACAGGTTGCGGCTAATTGGAGTGTACACCCTAGTTTGCCATATCAAGCAAACACAGCGGTGTTTAACCAGGCTACGGAGCCCAGTACTGCCGCGTACATGGGCCACACAGGTCTGGGAGCGCTTAATAGATCGATAGAGCACCCGCCGCGGCAGCTATTCGATAATGTACATTCTAATGCTGGGACGCCTTGGAATGGACCGCTGACATCTGCGCAAATCAGTGCGCGACACGTAATCAGCAAAGATTTACCAATATTTACTGGCAAACCAGAGGAATGGTTGATCTTTATCAGCAATTATGAGCAATCCACAGAGAGATGTGGATTCAGCAATGAGGAAAATCTCATCCGGCTTCAGAAGTGCCTCAAAGGGCAAGCCCTGGATGCGGTGCGTGGAAAGCTTATGATACCAGCTACAGTGCCGTATGCTATAGGCACATTGCGAATGCTGTATGACCGCTCTGAAATAGTACATGCTGCGCTGCGGCAAAAGCTACGAGAGGAGCCAGCAATAAAATCGGACAATTTGAACACTGTTGTCCGACTGGCCTTAGCTGTCCAAAACTACTGCGCAACGATAGCGGCCATTGGTATGCACGAATATCTTTACGATCCCGCGCTGCTAAACGAACTTGTTGCCAAGATGCCCAGCAATATGAAATTGGACTGGGGCCGGCATCGAATGTCAAGTGATGGTAGTAGCTTGGCCACCTTTGATAACTGGCTATTTAATGTGGCTATGTGCGCCTACATGGTCACGCCCTACGAGATACCACGGTCTGATAACGAAAAGAAGAGCTCCACGAAAACCACTAGAGAGCGAATTTTTGTGCACAACACGGTAGACAACCCTGAGGGTTCGCAGCAACAGCGTTATCAACAGGAACAGGAGAGAGTTTCATGTGCGAAGTGCGCTGGTAACCACCGTCTTTCAGATTGCGACGACTTTAGAGCCATGGGTACAAAACAGCGGTGGGAACTTGTCAAGGAAAAGCGGCTCTGCTTTTGCTGCTTTATGCGACATCGTGCACAACAGTGTAAAACAAAGAAGAAATGTCACGTGGATGGTTGCGAGTCAACGCACCACGTACTGCTACATACGCCTACCACGAGCGGTAGTAAAGATGAGCACACGGACCAAGGTAGCAACAATCGGGCTAAGTCAATGGAGTCTGCCGTTATGTTTCATGGCAGGTCCGCAAGTAAGACTCTGTTTCGATATGTTCCAATCACGCTCTATAGTAAATCAAAAAGCGTGCGCGCATATGCATTAGTGGATGAAGGAGCTGAGTGCACGCTAATAGAAAGAGCGCTTGCAGACGAGTTGGAACTAGATGGTCCGGCGACCCAGCTGTGTCTCAAATGGACAGGCGACATAACCAAGAACGAACCTGAGTCTATGTCTGTGGCTGTGAGCATTTCAGCTCCAGAACATAATGCGGTACAGTATGCGTTGAAGAACGTGCGAACTGTAGCGAACTTGGACTTACCAGAGCAAAGTATCGGGCGACAGTTGCTTAAGTCTCGGAAGTATTTATCTATGCTTCCCATCCTCCCGTATAATAACGTAAAGGCTCAGCTTATTATCGGCTTGGACAACATCAAAATAACTGCACCCCTGGAGATACGAGAAGGTGAAAACGACGACGTCATAGCAGCGCGAAGCAGACTAGGATGGGCCGTATATGGCCGCCCTATGGTGGGTGAAAGCACCACGCCTCGTCTGCTACATATTTGCCAGTGCAGTGCGACACGTGGGATGGATGAGGCTCTGAAGAACTATTTTGCCCTGGAGTCACTAGGTGTGAGCGTCTCCTCAAATCCGCTGAGATCCAGAGAGGACGAACGCTCGATGCAGATAATGGAGGCAACAACAACTTATCTGGAAGACGAAAAGCGCTGGCAGACTGGCCTGCTATGGCGGTTTGATCGCATTCATATGCCAGACGCTTACCAGATGGCGGTTAAGCGCCTTAAATGTCTAGAGGCAAAGATGTTCAAAGACCCACCACTAAAGGAGTTCATGATGAACACGATGCACGACTATAAACAGAAAGGATATATCCGCCGGCTGAAGGATAGTGAGTTAGTAGCTAACACGATGTCGTGGTTTCTTCCTATCTTTACAGTCACCAATCCGAACAAGCTAAAGACACGCTTGGTATGGGATGCAGCCGCCAAAGTTAGTGGCACGTCGCTAAACGACTGTTTGCTTAAAGGCCCAGATACACTAGCATCTTTGATGGGCGTGCTAATACGCTTCAGAGAGCGCCCTATCGCCGTATCCGGCGACATACGGGAAATGTTTCATCAGGTCAAGGTGCGCCGAGAAGACCAAGCGGCTCAGAAGTTTCTCTGGCGTGATGGAGATTCGTCTCGCTCTCCCGAAACGTACGTTATGCAAGTCATGACGTTCGGAGCATCCTGTTCGCCAGCCCTAGCAAATTACGTCAAGAATCGCAATGCCGAGCGGTTCGAAGCGGAGCATCCGGATGCCGTTAAGGCGATTTGCGAAAACACATTTGTAGACGACTGGCTGCAGTCGGTAGATTCAGAATCCCAAATGATGCAGTTAGCTGAGACTGTAAAAAGTATTCATGCTAGTGGCGGTTTCGAGATGCGCCACTGGACATCAAATTCAAAGCAAGTTATGCAGGCGCTGGAAGACGACTGTGAGGGCTTGGACAAGCGTATCAGCGCTCAGGATGAAGCGCAAGAAAAGGTCCTGGGCCTGTGGTGGCTACCTGGACAAGATCTGTTGACTTTTGTGGAAAAGCCGAACTTGCTTGCGAAAGCATCTAAGGAGCGCCCAACTAAAAGACGCGTTCTAAGCGTGGTCATGTCTATTTTCGACCCGCTTGGGCTGCTAGGATTCTTTAATATACGCGCCAAGATCATCCTTCAGAACATATGGCGATCCAACATCGGATGGGATGACGACCTTACCAAAGAAGACGAAGTGGATTGGCGACATTGGCTAGATCTAGTTTCAAAGTTGAATAGCGTCCGTATTCCACGGTGTATGAAGTGGGTGAGCCGAACCCAGACTGTACAGATGCACACATTCGTGGACGCCAGTATTAATGCTTATGCAGCAGTTGTATATTTGCGGGCTGAACATGATGGCCAAGTACATTGCAGTTTAGCCGCCTCAAAAACGAGAGTAGCACCCTTGAAGCCCGTGTCTATACCTCGTATGGAACTAATGGCCGCAGTCTTAGGTCTGAGACTGGCCAAATGTATCCAAAATTAAATGTCGGTACGCATACATAGACGAACATTTTGGACGGATTCAAAGGACGTGCTCTACTGGATCCAGTCCGATGCTCGAAAGTTCCAACAATTCGTAGCGCTTCGCATCGGAGAGATTTTAGAAGAATCAGATGTGGACAGCTGGCGCTGGGTCCCATCAGCTCAAAACGTGGCAGACGATGGCACAAAATGGACCAAAACGCCCGAAATCCACGGCTCGACCAGGTGGTTCAATGGACCACCATTTTTGTATCTAGAAGAATCGCAGTGGCCACGCTCAGAAAAGGGCTCGGCAATAAACATGTTATACCATGCTGAAGAACAAGCCAATCACACGTCCTCTTGGAGATGTATCCTGCCGGACCTGCAGCGCTTCAGCAAGCTGGAGAAATTGAGAGCCGCACAGCTATGCGTACTGGATTTCCTACGGATTGTTACTAAGAAGACCAAATTGGACGGGCGATTAGAGCTGCAGAAGATGCTGCTCCTTAAACGCAGCAAAGAAATGGATGTGATTTTTATTCGAATATGCCAAGAAGAGGAGTTTTATAGTGAGATCACCTCCCTAAAGTCGGGGCGCCGCCTAACCGATCGCAAAAGCCTGCTCTTCAAGCTCTCTCCTTATATAGATGACTCGGGCATTCTACGTATTAAGGGACGGATAGACAATATAGAAGGAGTTGAAGTCTGCGTAAAACGCCCGATAATTCTGCCAAGACGACATCAATTGACGAATCTGCTTGTTGAGTTTTATCACCGCAAATATCATCACCTGCACAATGAAATCGTCGTAAACGAACTGCGTCAGCAGTACTGGGTCTGTAGCTTGCGTGCCTTGGTGAGAGAAGTCTCCAGTGCTTGCCCAGCGTGCCGCATACGACGCGCCCGCCCAAAGCCACCAGAGATGGGCGACCTGCCAATCGAACGACTATCGCCCTATACTCCACCGTTCACATATACCGGAGTGGATTACTTTGGACCCTACGACATTGTCGTTGGACGGCGTCGTGAGAAGCGCTGGGGTGTGCTGTTCACATGCCTCACGGTACGCGCCGTTCACCTAGATATAGCAACGTCGCTCTCAACTGACTTATACCTATGCGTTCTGGAGTCGTTCGTGGCCAGACGCGGCTGCCCCCGCCGCATGCTGTCGGACAATGGCACAAATTTCAGAGGCGCTAGCAGAATATTAAAAGATGAAATTGAACGTATATCGCCGGCGCTGATCGAGCGACAATACCCGGAACTGGAGTTTACCTTTATTCCACCAGGATCACCCCACATGGGAGGATCGTGGGAACGAATGGTGCGTTCCACAAAGTCAATACTGTCGGAGATCCTGCCGCACTCTGGGCTACGAGAGGAGGTGCTACGAGCGGCATTGGCAGACGTAGAAAGCATGCTCAACTCAAGACCGCTCACTTATGTTCCCTTGGAAACTTCTGAGTCCGAAGCCCTGACTCCGAACCACTTTCTTATAGGTCACTCAAGCGGATTGCGTGAGAGAGGCTCACGGGACCGGGACGGAGCTAGCTTGGCACGAGGCTTCCGAATCGCCAGCCAATTGGCTGACCAATTTTGGAAGAGATGGTTGAGCGAGTATCTGCCCACACTCACCAGACGTACTAAGTGGTTCCAACCGCCAATCGAACCAATATCAGTCGATGACATCGTCATAATAGTGGACGATGGTGCCAAACGAAACTGTTGGACAAGAGGAGTGGTAGTCGACGTGCACCGTTCGAAAGACGGCCAGGTCCGAAGCGCCGTGGTGCGAACAGCCGATGGAATTATTATTCGCCCCGCCGTCAAGCTAGCTAAGCTTGACATTAAAGTTGGTAACACACTGCACGGACGTTCGTGAATTACAGGGTGGGGAATGTTACGGGGCGAAGTGAAAATGTCTATTGTCACTAAGTCCTACTGGGTATCGCATTTTTCGGTAAGCGGCGCTCGCTTCTTACGCTGGAAGTGCACCGTTAGAATTAGTTTGTACATACAGAAGTCGATATCACGCAGCTGCACAATTTGCCTTTTCGTCGAGGTTCACTTTCGTTTTGTGCTTGCAGCTGAGCAGAAGTGTAAGAGAAGATAAGCGCGTGCGGAGCACGAATGTAAGTCTCATTAGCTTGTAAAATATATGTAGATCATTAGATAACGAAAGATAATAAAGATTTCAGCCCAATCGTACGTAGCGAATTGAATCGTGTCGTATCGTACATCGAATCGAATGTTGTTTCTTTTCGACGCTAGAAATCTCTGCCAAATACGCGCCCGGCGCGACTCTCGGCGCCAACATTCTGAAATATTCTCTGCTGCAGAGAGTGACTGAGGTATTTTCTGCTACGGCGAAGATTTCTGCGAAGCAAGCGACTTGCAAAGTCACAACCTGAGCTGCCTATAGAGACACGTGTTGCCATAACCTCAAAGCGGACTTCACTGTATTGGTGTGGCGAGATGGCTGACGGTGATGAACAAGATGCAAGTGCGAGAAGGACGACAAGTAGTAATCAACCCGGTGGAACTGCAACGCTTGTAACGGCATGGTCAACGGGACAGGCTGACGGATCGCCTGTCCTCGCTGGAGTTCAAGATAAAGTCGCCGGCGTAGAAAAGGGTAGCGGAGCAGCAAACATAGAAATTTATAGCGGCTGTCCGTCTACGTCATCTGCAGCTACTGGTCCAAGGGAAAGTTCAACACCGACGCAGCAAAGAACCGAGAAAGACGGAGCATTCTTCAACCCTTTGGGATGCCAGAACGTGATCTGCAAGCAGAAACAGGTTGCGGCTAATTGGAGTGTACACCCTAGTTTGCCATATCAAGCAAACACAGCGGTGTTTAACCAGGCTACGGAGCCCAGTACTGCCGCGTACATGGGCCACACAGGTCTGGGAGCGCTTAATAGATCGATAGAGCACCCGCCGCGGCAGCTATTCGATAATGTACATTCTAATGCTGGGACGCCTTGGAATGGACCGCTGACATCTGCGCAAATCAGTGCGCGACACGTAATCAGCAAAGATTTACCAATATTTACTGGCAAACCAGAGGAATGGTTGATCTTTATCAGCAATTATGAGCAATCCACAGAGAGATGTGGATTCAGCAATGAGGAAAATCTCATCCGGCTTCAGAAGTGCCTCAAAGGGCAAGCCCTGGATGCGGTGCGTGGAAAGCTTATGATACCAGCTACAGTGCCGTATGCTATAGGCACATTGCGAATGCTGTATGGCCGCTCTGAAATAGTACATGCTGCGCTGCAGCAAAAGCTACGAGAGGAGCCAGCAATAAAATCGGACAATTTGAACACTGTTGTCCGACTGGCCTTAGCTGTCCAAAACTACTGCGCAACGATAGCGGCCATTGGTATGCACGAATATCTTTACGATCCCGCGCTGCTAAACGAACTTGTTGCCAAGATGCCCAGCAATATGAAATTGGACTGGGGCCGGCATCGAATGTCAAGTGATGGTAGTAGCTTGGCCACCTTTGATAACTGGCTATTTAATGTGGCTATGTGCGCCTCTATGGTCACGCCCTACGAGATACCACGGTCTGATAACGAAAAGAAGAGCTCCACGAAAACCACTAGAGAGCGAATTTTTGTGCACAACACGGTAGACAACCCTGAGGGTTCGCAGCAACAGCGTTATCAACAGGAACAGGAGAGAGTTTCATGTGCGAAGTGCGCTGGTAACCACCGTCTTTCAGATTGCGACGACTTTAGAGCCATGGGTACAAAACAGCGGTGGGAACTTGTCAAGGAAAAGCGGCTCTGCTTTTGCTGCTTTATGCGACATCGTGCACAACAGTGTAAAACAAAGAAGAAATGTCACGTGGATGGTTGCGAGTCAACGCACCACGTACTGCTACATACGCCTACCACGAGCGGTAGTAAAGATGAGCACACGGACCAAGGTAGCAACAATCGGGCTAAGTCAATGGAGTCTGCCGTTATGTTTCATGGCAGGTCCGCAAGTAAGACTCTGTTTCGATATGTTCCAATCACGCTCTATAGTAAATCAAAAAGCGTGCGCGCATATGCATTAGTGGATGAAGGAGCTGAGTGCACGCTAATAGAAAGAGCGCTTGCAGACGAGTTGGAACTAGATGGTCCGGCGACCCAGCTGTGTCTCAAATGGACAGGCGACATAACCAAGAACGAACCTGAGTCTATGTCTGTAGCTGTGAGCATTTCAGCTCCAGAACATAATGCGGTACAGTATGCGTTGAAGAACGTGCGAACTGTAGCGAACTTGGACTTACCAGAGCAAAGTATCGGGCGACAGTTGCTTAAGTCTCGGAAGTATTTATCTATGCTTCCCATCCTCCCGTATAATAACGTAAAGGCTCAGCTTATTATCGGCTTGGACAACATCAAAATAACTGCACCCCTGGAGATACGAGAAGGTGAAAACGACGACGTCATAGCAGCGCGAAGCAGACTAGGATGGGCCGTATATGGCCGCCCTATGGTGGGTGAAAGCACCACGCCTCGGCTGCTACATATTTGCCAGTGCAGTGCGACACGTGGGATGGATGAGGCTCTGAAGAACTATTTTGCCCTGGAGTCACTAGGTGTGAGCGTCTCCTCAAATCCGCTGAGATCCAGAGAGGACGAACGCTCGATGCAGATAATGGAGGCAACAACAACTTATCTGGAAGACGAAAAGCGCTGGCAGACTGGCCTGCTATGGCGGTTTGATCGCATTCATATGCCAGACGCTTACCAGATGGCGGTTAAGCGCCTTAAATGTCTAGAGGCAAAGATGTTCAAAGACCCACCACTAAAGGAGTTCATGATGAACACGATGCACGACTATAAACAGAAAGGATATATCCGCCGGCTGAAGGATAGTGAGTTAGTAGCTAACACGATGTCGTGGTTTCTTCCTATCTTTACAGTCACCAATCCGAACAAGCTAAAGACACGCTTGGTATGGGATGCAGCCGCCAAAGTTAGTGGCACGTCGCTAAACGACTGTTTGCTTAAAGGCCCAGATACACTAGCATCTTTGATGGGCGTGCTAATACGCTTCAGAGAGCGCCCTATCGCCGTATCCGGCGACATACGGGAAATGTTTCATCAGGTCAAGGTGCGCCGAGAAGACCAAGCGGCTCAGAAGTTTCTCTGGCGTGATGGAGATTCGTCTCGCTCTCCCGAAACGTACGTTATGCAAGTCATGACGTTCGGAGCATCCTGTTCGCCAGCCCTAGCAAATTACGTCAAGAATCGCAATGCCGAGCGGTTCGAAGCGGAGCATCCGGATGCCGTTAAGGCGATTTGCGAAAACACATTTGTAGACGACTGGCTGCAGTCGGTAGATTCAGAATCCCAAATGATGCAGTTAGCTGAGACTGTAAAAAGTATTCATGCTAGTGGCGGTTTCGAGATGCGCCACTGGACATCAAATTCAAAGCAAGTTATGCAGGCGCTGGAAGACGACTGTGAGGGCTTGGACAAGCGTATCAGCGCTCAGGATGAAGCGCAAGAAAAGGTCCTGGGCCTGTGGTGGCTACCTGGACAAGATCTGTTGACTTTTGTGGAAAAGCCGAACTTGCTTGCGAAAGCATCTAAGGAGCGCCCAACTAAAAGACGCGTTCTAAGCGTGGTCATGTCTATTTTCGACCCGCTTGGGCTGCTAGGATTCTTTAATATACGCGCCAAGATCATCCTTCAGAACATATGGCGATCCAACATCGGATGGGATGACGACCTTACCAAAGAAGACGAAGTGGATTGGCGACATTGGCTAGATCTAGTTTCAAAGTTGAATAGCGTCCGTATTCCACGGTGTATGAAGTGGGTGAGCCGAACCCAGACTGTACAGATGCACACATTCGTGGACGCCAGTATTAATGCTTATGCAGCAGTTGTATATTTGCGGGCTGAACATGATGGCCAAGTACATTGCAGTTTAGCCGCCTCAAAAACGAGAGTAGCACCCTTGAAGCCCGTGTCTATACCTCGTATGGAACTAATGGCCGCAGTCTTAGGTCTGAGACTGGCCAAATGTATCCAAAATTAAATGTCGGTACGCATACATAGACGAACATTTTGGACGGATTCAAAGGACGTGCTCTACTGGATCCAGTCCGATGCTCGAAAGTTCCAACAATTCGTAGCGCTTCGCATCGGAGAGATTTTAGAAGAATCAGATGTGGACAGCTGGCGCTGGGTCCCATCAGCTCAAAACGTGGCAGACGATGGCACAAAATGGACCAAAACGCCCGAAATCCACGGCTCGACCAGGTGGTTCAATGGACCACCATTTTTGTATCTAGAAGAATCGCAGTGGCCACGCTCAGAAAAGGGCTCGGCAATAAACATGTTATACCATGCTGAAGAACAAGCCAATCACACGTCCTCTTGGAGATGTATCCTGCCGGACCTGCAGCGCTTCAGCAAGCTGGAGAAATTGAGAGCCGCACAGCTATGCGTACTGGATTTCCTACGGATTGTTACTAAGAAGACCAAATTGGACGGGCGATTAGAGCTGCAGAAGATGCTGCTCCTTAAACGCAGCAAAGAAATGGATGTGATTTTTATTCGAATATGCCAAGAAGAGGAGTTTTATAGTGAGATCACCTCCCTAAAGTCGGGGCGCCGCCTAACCGATCGCAAAAGCCTGCTCTTCAAGCTCTCTCCTTATATAGATGACTCGGGCATTCTACGTATTAAGGGACGGATAGACAATATAGAAGGAGTTGAAGTCTGCGTAAAACGCCCGATAATTCTGCCAAGACGACATCGATTGACGAATCTGCTTGTTGAGTTTTATCACCGCAAATATCATCACCTGCACAAAGAAATCGTCGTAAACGAACTGCGTCAGCAGTACTGGGTCTGTAGCTTGCGTGCCTTGGTGAGAGAAGTCTCCAGTGCTTGCCCAGCGTGCCGCATACGACGCGCCCGCCCAAAGCCACCAGAGATGGGCGACCTGCCAATCGAACGACTATCGCCCTATACTCCACCGTTCACACATACCGGAGTGGATTACTTTGGACCCTACGACATTGTCGTTAGACGGCGTCGTGAGAAGCGCTGGGGTGTGCTGTTCACATGCCTCACGGTACGCGCCGTTCACCTAGATATAGCAACGTCGCTCTCAACTGACTCATACCTATGCGTTCTGGAGTCGTTCGTGGCCAGACGCGGCTGCCCCCGCCGCATGCTGTCGGACAATGGCACAAATTTCAGAGGCGCTAGCAGAATATTAAAAGATGAAATTGAACGTATATCGCCGGCGCTGATCGAGCGACAATACCCGGAACTGGAGTTTACCTTTATTCCACCAGGATCACCCCACATGGGAGGATCGTGGGAACGAATGGTGCGTTCCACAAAGTCAATACTGTCGGAGATCCTGCCGCACTCTGGGCTACGAGAGGAGGTGCTACGAGCGGCATTGGCAGACGTAGAAAGCATGCTCAACTCAAGACCGCTCACTTATGTTCCCTTGGAAACTTCTGAGTCCGAAGCCCTGACTCCGAACCACTTTCTTATAGGTCACTCAAACGGATTGCGTGAGAGAGGCTCACGGGACCGGGACGGAGCTAGCTTGGCACGAGGCTTCCGAATCGCCAGCCAATTGGCTGACCAATTTTGGAAGAGATGGTTGAGCGAGTATCTGCCCACACTCACCAGACGTACTAAGTGGTTCCAACCGCCAATCGAACCAATATCAGTCGATGACATCGTCATAATAGTGGACGATGGTGCCAAACGAAACTGTTGGACAAGAGGAGTGGTAATCGACGTGCACCGTTCGAAAGACGGCCAGGTCCGAAGCGCCGTGGTGCGAACAGCCGATGGAATTATTACTCGCCCCGCCGTCAAGCTAGCTAAGCTTGACATTAAAGTTGGTAACACACTGCACGGACGTTCGTGAATTACAGGGTGGGGAATGTTACGGGGCGAAGTGAAAATGTCTATTGTCACTAAGTCCTACTGGGTATCGCATTTTTCGGTAAACTCGGAGATTTTTGGAAAAGCAAGTTTTTTTGAATATCGTAAAGTAGATCTCGCCATCTATGGCTCAACCTAGGCGTGATATCGATTGTAACGAGTGAAAGAGAAAAGTAATAGATGAATGTTAATCTGATAATTAGAAATGGCGTCTGACCTGGTGTCGCTGTAAATAGTTTTCCCTAAGGCGACCGGAGCTCAGATCTTTTTTTTACATTCTGTCCACCGTGGATAAACGTTGATTCAAAAAGTGAGAAGTGCGCATATTTACAATCGCTCTTACCCTCTGAGCAACAGTATTTTCTGAAGTATAATTCTTATACAAGTGATTACCAAAAAGCTCTAAGTGCGCACATCGCTGAACCAAATCAAAGACGTCAGTTGGCCGCAACAATAAATTAAAAAACTAAATTCAGAAAGTGCCACACCCATTTCATCAAATTATAATGAGATATTATAGTCTTTCGGCTTTCTGCAATTAGCAGCGGCAACCATTTCTTTTACGACTGCCGAAGCCTGAAATATGCAGAATACCTGTAACTGTCATCATTAATAAGCTAATAGCTTAATCAAATGCGCCCAGCTTTAACACATCTCGTCAAATCTCGCTCGTTCTCTCTCGCCTGCTCGAAAATGGGAGTTCGAAAGTCGAATTAGTAAGAGACGATCGTCGTCGCCGAAACTCCAAAAATCAGTTGGAAATCGTTCCGTGGTGGCTGACGTCGTCAAAAACAGCTGCATTTATCTTGATCGCGCAATCATTTTCTATATCCATATAAGCGAACCCGAATCTTGTTTCTTTTTATACCCTGAACCGATTGAAAAAGGGTATATTGTATTTGTGCAAAGTGCAAATGTATGTAACAGGCAGAAGGAAGCATCTCCGACTCCATAAAGTATATATATTCTTGATCAGCATCAATAGCCGAGTCGATCTAGCCGTGTCCGTCTGTCTGTCCGTCCGTCCGTCCCTCCGTCCGTCCGTATGTATGAACGCGAGGATCTCAGAACCTATAAGAGCTAGAGACTTGAAATCTTATATGTAGGTCCTCCTAGTGCCAACGCAGATCGAGTTTGTTTCCGATAATCGATAACTTACTCCGTTTCCAAGCAATCGATAAAAATCGATATCGACATCCTGTTTTTTTGAGAAAATTGGGTAAATATAAAAGAGCTAGTCACCAAACTTGATAGGTTGCTTCTAGAATATTATATAATTATCAAGTATCTTTCATTTTATGCCTATCGTCACCTCCCGGCTACCACCGCAGAGCTATAAATCAAGTTAATCCGTTTCTAAGCAATCGATAATAATCGATATCGACATTCTGTTTTTTGAGCAAATTGGGTAAACATTAAGAGCTAGAGTCACCAAACTAGATATGTTTATCCTAGAATAGCAGATATATATCAAGGATCTTTCATTTAATACCTATCGCCACCTTCCCGCTACATAGCTATAAATTAAGTTAATTACCCAACTTGTATTGTCCACCTACTTAAGCTACATTTTGAATGCAATTTACTTTTTGAGAATACGCAAATATTCTATGGTACAATAAGATTAACTGTAGAAAATACCATTCCAAGAATTTCTGTATACATGTACACACATTCATGCGCGTCTGCTTCGAATTCTCTCAACAGTATTGTAGTAGCGATTGTATTGTTTTCTGTGCTGCGATTTTAATTCGTTTTTTCTCATTAAGGATTTATAATTGATTTGGCTGTTGGGAAGAAGCGGCGACAAGTAGGGCTGTCTCTTGCGAGTTCGAACTCTACCGAGGTAACTATTTTTATAACCTGAACCCATTGAAAATGGGTAAAAAGGGTATTATATATTTGTTCAAATAAATGTAACAGGCAGAAGGAAGCATCTCCGACTGTCCGACCGTCCGTATGTATGAACGCAAGGATCTTAGAACCTATAAGAGCTAGAGACTTGAAATTTTAGCTGAAGTTCCTTCTAGTGCCTGCGCAGATCGAGTTTGTTTCCGATAATCGATAACTTACTCCGTTTCCAAGCAATCGATAAAAATCGATACCGACATCCTGTTATTTGAGCAAATTGGGTAAATATTAAGTGCTTAAGTCACCAAACTTAATATGTTGCTTCTAGAATAGTATATATATCTGCATAAGGTGTTGGAAGAAGAGGGTTCAGGGTATCCCCTAGTCGGGTGCCACCGACTAGAACCTCTTACTTGTTTTTCTTAAAAGTGAATCGATTTTATAGTAACCTCTATTTTTTTTTAATTTGCACTGAATTCTTGGTCACAGTACTAAGTTAAATAAATTAATTTGATATTTTTTATTAACTTTATGTATTTAAATTGCATTTAATTCAATTTCAATACAGTTTATTGTATACATAAGAAAAACAAATCAAAAGTTATATCTTCTGATCGTAGATGGCGCAGTTTACTTACGTGAATTCATAGAAATTGGCAAAAAATTACTGCTGATAGGAGGCGCATAAGTGCAAAAGGCTGTTAAGTTAGATGCGCTTCACGTAGCTAATTTCATAAAAAATTAGCTCATATTGCAGCGAAAAAAAAAATTCTGGCAGCTAACTTACCGATGCTGCTAAGTATCGAGGCAGCTAAGCAAATTATACTGTATTATAAACGAGCATTTGGTGTTAGAATAAGAGGGTTCAGGGTATCCCCTAGTTGGGAACTTCCGACTAGAACCTCTTACTTGCTTTAATTTATCTTTATTAATTCAAACGAGCTCCATTTGGTGTTGGAATAAGAGGGTTCAGGGTATTCCCTAGTCGGGAGCTCCCGACTATATATAATATATATTATATATTATATATATATATATATATATATATTCTTGATCAGCATCAATAGCCGAGTCGATCTAGCCATGTCCGTCTGTCTGTCCGTCCGTCCGTCTGTCCGTATGTATGAACGCAAGGATATCAGAACCTGTAAGAACTAGAGAATTGAAATTATTATATAGAAATGCGGCCAGTTGCGAGTTCGAACCCTGCCAAGGGAACTTTTTTTTTTCATTTACCTTTGTTATTACTAAAGCAAAAGAGCCTGTAGCGCGAGGGTAATGCTTCGTTTTGATCGCTCCACAAAAATCACTCCAAATAAGTCGGGTGTGTCTATTCCGGCGGCGAAACTTCACTTTACAGAGAAGTTGCCCATAACTTTACAAGTTGCCGATAACCCAGTAGAAGCACGATTGGCGAGTGTATGTGCGTCAAATTGGCGGCGGTGAGTTAGCGTCGATTTTTGGTACTTGGTATCGGAAAAGGAATCGGTTACTTTTAAATGCATTTATTTATGTTTTTCAGCACAGAACCTAATAAATTTAAACTCAGAATTGTAGAAAATTAAATTATTTACTATCTACATTCATTTGTTTTTGAATTTTAATTTATAATATGGGTAAACCAAGGGGTTGAAAAATTAGGTTTCCACCATTTTTTAAATATCTTAATTTAGGGATAATGGCCCCGAAAACCGCATATACACGATTAAAGCCTATAGTTTCACCTAGCCAACTGTGAAAATTTTATTAAAATCGTCGGTACCATTTTTAAGATATTTGGAAAAGAGTGCATCAACCCCCTTGTCAGCCACATATAAAATGACCGGAAAAAATCAACCTTGTTTTTGAACCATAATTTCTTAACTCAGAGACAATGGCCCTCAATGCACGCTATACCCTCTTGTAGATGCATATTTTAAGAAGCGTTAGGCACTAATTTTAGGTAAATGGACAGTACAGATTTTGAGAAAATTAATTAATTATAAACCAACATCATATAGTTCATTCATAAGGTCTATCGAACTGCTAGTTCCTACGCGAACTGAATCACTGCCTGGAATGAGTGTTGAACAATTTTGTACAGCATTGGGCGGGTACCAAATCAATTTGAATTATATGTATTCATGAAAAAGCGGAAAGGACACAAATAATTAAATTACAAGTCAAAGTAAATTATATCAGAAGTATTCAATCGTACTTAATATACATAATAGCGCAGTTTATCGAAAAATTGCATTTTCTTATATTTCGCATAACATCCCATGTTAATGCAAAAAAACAAGCTGGCAATATTATATATCATAATGTAAAATGGCGGCAATATTTCAACATTTATTTTGAAATTTGTTGAAATATTGCCAGCTTGTTTTTTTGCATTAACATAGGATGTTATGCGAAATATAGAAAAATGAGAATTTCTTAAAATCTGTACCGAAGATTTTAATGAAATAAATAGCAAAATGATTGATAAATCGTGCTCTTTATGCACAACTACCGTGCATTTGGGGCCATTATCGGAGAGAACCAATAATAAATGTTGCAATATGGCCGCCATTTTTTTGCATTAACATGGGATGTTATGCGAAATATAGGAAAATGCAATTTTTCGATAAACTGCGCTATTAAGTATATTAAGTATGATTGAATACTTCTCAAATAATTAACTTTGACTTGTAATTTAATTATTTGTGTCCTTTCCGCTTTTTCATGAAAACATATAATTCAAATTGATTTGGTTCCCGCCCAATGCTGTACAAAATTGTTCAACACTCATTCCAGGCAGTGATTCAGTTCGCGGCGGAGCTAGCAGTTCGATAGACCTTATGAATGAACTATATGAGGTTGGTTTATAATTAATTAATTTTCTCAAAATCTGTACTGTCCATTTACCTAAAATTAGTACCTAACGCTTCTTAAAATATGCATCTACAAGAGGGTATAGCGTGCATTGAGGGCCATTGTCTCTGAGTTAAGAAATTATGGTTCAAAAACAAGGTTGATTTTTTCCGGTCATTTTATATGTGGCTGACAAGGGGGTTGATGCACTCTTTTCCAAATATCTTAAAAATGGTACCGACGATTTTTATAAAATTTTCAGTTGGCTAGGTGAAACTATAGGCTTTAATCGTGTATATGCGGTTTTCGGGGCCATTATCCCTAAATTAAGATATTTAAAAAATGGTGGAAACCTAATTTTTCAACCCCTTGGTTTACCCATATTATAAATTAAAATTCAAAAACAAATGAATGTAGATAGTAAATAATTTAATTTTCTACAATTCTGCATTTAAATTTGATAGGTTCTGTGCTGAAAAACATAAATAAATGCATTTAAAAGTGACCGATTCCTTTTCCGATACCAAGTACCAAAAATCGACGCTAAGCATCGATAAAAAGGAGCGGTTTGAACGGTTGAACTGAATGGACATTAAGAAAAGTTGTGAAATAAAGATATAAAAAAAAAATAAGAGAAGAGTGAAGATTTTACAATACGAAATTATATATTTTATAGACATTGGATAAAAATGTATATATAAGAAGGTAAGTGGTATTTGGTTTCACCACTTATGAATAGTTAAAATACCCTTTTTTGAGAAAGGGTGCCTTGTTCGACGAAAAATGAAATGCCGGGCTGCTTGCGAGTTGAAAGCAAATGGAGAAGAAGAAGACATGCCTTTGCGAATTATAGGCATAAGAGTGCTTAGAAACGACAACAATGAGTTAGACTCTAAGATCATAGGCCTCAAACAAAATAGGTATAGCAAGCACAACATTTGTGGTATGCTTTTTTGATTGTCGAGTCGTTTGTTTTGATTATGGTTGTTGTTGGTTCTTATGGAAAATGTTTTGAAGTGGTCATTGAATTTTGGGCATCGGCAGAAGTAGCTGCAGACAGCCCGGCGTTGTGTTTGCAACCTCGCTATAGCTCATAATGTATTTTGAAAAGGAGCTTTTGATCCAAATGCCTGCCCTTTCTCTTTATTACTCAATGGCAGGCACCATTGGGGCTCACTCGTTGCGATATATTGGGTTTCGATTATTCCGCTGTTTGACGTATCTATGCATTGTATGGTTAGTGTTGCAACGCTCGTGTGCGAGTATTTTGCTATAAAAATATATCCCACTCGTTTTAAGCTCACATACAAGCTCATTTGTGTGCATTTTGCGAGACTCGCTAAAGGCTCTCGTGTTGGTCTGCTGGGTATTTATATAAAAATTGTGCAAGTGTGCGTGCATGTCATAGGAAGCCCTTTCGTTCTTCCATACTACTCGTAAAAGTGAAAAAATACCTCCGACATTAAGAAAAGATTGAATTACGTTTTCTGTTTTCTGAACATAAGGTGCGTAACAAAATTATACGAAACTTACTGTTTTAATACCCTGAACCCATTGAAAATGGGTGAAAAGGGTATAATGTATTTGTGCAAATGTATAAAACAAGCAGAAGAAAGCATCTCCGACCCTATAAAGTATATATATTCTTGATCAGCATCAACAGCCGAGTCGATCTAGCCATGTCCGTCTGTCTGTCCGTCCGCCCGTCCGTCTGTCTGTATGTATCAGAGCCTATAGAAGCTAGAGACCAAACCAAACTTGATATGTTGCTTCTAGAATAGTATACACTGTTTTTCAGATATGGATCAGATTGGACCGCATCAGCAGTCGCGAGGGGGGTGTAATAGTGCGGGGAGCTAAATCATACTATGGCACCTGCTAATTGCAGTTTTTAACATCGCATATGAATGCAGAGAACTACAACAGCGTTTTAAAAACTGCATTCCCACTTCCAAAATGTATTTGGGGATCTGAAATGGCATTTCCAGCACGATAATGCCCCAATTCATACTGCCCGTTCCGTGAAAACGTGGATTCACAAGAAAAAAGTTGATGTCCTTGAGTGGCCACCATACTCGCCTGACCTAAATGACAACGAGAACGTTTGGGGATGAATGGCTCGAAAAGTGTACGAGTCCGAAAAACAGTATAATACAAAATCTGAGTAAATCGAAGACATCAAACACGCTTGGCCCACCATATGCTTACAGTATATTGAGCAACTTTAAGATTAAATTCCCAATCGAATTTACGAAGTGATTGTCAACAAAAGCGGGGCAACACATTACTTAATTAGTTTAAAAATGCTTAAGAAAATACAAGTTAGAAAAACAACTATCGTTCATAAAATATTTTGAAAAAATAAAATTATCGCAAGGGGCGCTTTCCGGATGACAATGTTTTTTAAGGTTGGGTTTTGTTGTCAATAGTCAGTATGGGCAATTATTTTGTCAAGTTCTTAATAAAATTATGTATTAGGTTTGATTTCCTGCATTTTAATCGGAATTTTAAGCTAGATTTAAGTTTAACTAACTAACTATTACTAGATTTAACAAATTTAGATTTTGCACAAAAACATAATACCCCTTTTACCCATTTCTAATAGGTTTAAGGTATAACAAGTAAGAGGTTCTAGTCGGGAGCTCCCGACTAGGGGATACCCTGAACCCTCTTCTTTTAACACCAAATGCAAATATATATACTATTCTAGAAGCTACATGTCAAGTTTGGTGACTCTAGCTCTTATTATTTACAAAAATTACTTAAAAAACAGAATTTCGATATACATTTTTATCGATTACTTTAAAACGGAGTAAGTTATCGATTATCGGGAACAAACTGCGCAGGCACTAGGAGCACCTTCATCTAAAATTTCAAGTCTCTAGCTCTTATAGGTTCTGAGATTCTTGCGTTCATACATACGGACGGACGGACGGACGGACAGACAGACGGACATGGCTAGATCGACTCGGCTATTGATGCTGATCAAGAATATATATACTTTATGGGGTCGGAGATGCTTCCTTCTGCCTGTTACATACATTTAAATTTTGCACAAATACAATATACCCTTTTTACCCATTTTTAATGCGTTCAGGGTATAAAAACAGCACAAATGACCCACTGTATGAAAAGCAATCACACACCAAATTTCGATGCGACGATAATTTTACAACAAAAACAACACTTTAACAAAAGACATACATTAGAAATGTTACACATAATAAACACACCAAACAGACCAAACAGACGACTAAACTACAAAACGGACACCGAAAACTGCGCTCACTTATACACAAATCTATTGAATTGTCAAATAGTTTCAACCTCCACGTCAATGAGGGCAGACGTGTTAAACAATGTACATATTTTTTTTTTAAATATTTTAAATTGTTTAAGTAATTGTTTTAATTTTATTTAGTGTAAATTAAAGTTAATTGTTTTTTGTGTTAGTGCCCTGAAGACGGTTGCCGAAGTGCAGCCGAAATATATTGGTTAAAATCAAAGAAAATTGCGTTTCAATTTGGTTTGAATAAGTGAACCCCGGACCTCGAGCCAGTCAAACAAATAATTATGAAATATTTATATTTATTTTCTTTTTACTGTGGGGACCTATTTTGCTTAAAATAAGAATATATCTATATATCTAGAATTTATATATTTTATGGGGTCGGAGATATCCGTCTGCCTGTTACATACATTTGCATTTTGCACAAATACAATATACCCCTTTTACCCATTTTTAATCGGTTCAGGGTATAAAAATACATACAAATTACAGATTACTATTAATGATGACAGTAAAAGCAACATGCCACCTTAAAAAATATTAAAAAATGTTAGAATATGCAGATGTGTCCATTTTGCATAATGGAACAAAATTGTTTTATATTGTAAAAATTCCAAATTAAGAAGATATATAATGCAAAAATACTATAATAAAGACAGTAGTGAAAAATAACAATATTAATAATTTATATATTTCATTGTAATAAAACAATTTATGGCATGAACAACAATTGTAAAAGATATCATTATATTAAAATTTGTAACAAATCAAAAATTGTAAACTTGAACATTAATAACTGTATACCTAAGTAAGCTAGTGGAGAGCAAGCGCTCTGTGGCTTTAGCAATGCAGATCATATCCCCGAGATCGAAGAAATCAACGATGGACTTATACTGATGAACGACTTCAACGGCACTATTAGATGGCAAGAAGAGAAGAAAAGCGTGAGAGGCACCTATATGATCAACTTCTGGAATGAAACTTTATTAATCAATAAACAAGAATTCAGCAACTCGGAGGTCACAGTCATGACCCCATGGAATCCCATAATACAAATAACCCCAATAGAAAACGAAAGAATTAAGATTCTTTCTCTGGAAGTATTGGAAGAATTGCACATCAACAACATAAACAAGTAAGAGGTTCTACTCGGGAGC
The DNA here is from genome assembly GCA_035045725.1 of Drosophila ezoana. Lineage (NCBI taxonomy): Eukaryota > Metazoa > Arthropoda > Insecta > Diptera > Drosophilidae > Drosophila > Drosophila ezoana. Next base: position 241,422 of record JAWNOU010000163.1, read on the forward strand.
GCCCGACTAGGGAATACCCTGAACCCACTTATTCCAACACCAAATGCAGCTCTTCTGCTTTAGTAGAGTGGCGGGGAGGTGGCGATAGGTATAAAATGAGAGATACTTGATATCTCTATATATAAAACTGTTTGTCCTGACTGACTGACTGATTGGTGATCAACGCACAGCCCAAACCGTAAGAGTTAGGAAGCTAAAATTTTCACTGTAGTTACCTTATGTGATGAAGGTGCACGTTACCACCCGCAAAAATGGAAATATCGCGAAAAACGTTTCTATGAAACTTTTTTGTTTACCATCCGATTGACCTCAAACTCAATTTTAAAGTTCTTTGTTCAAATTTATTTGAGGGGTGTTTCACACTTCTCCAAAAATGTATTCCTTCTTGGTGGAAATAGTGGTCAAAGATTTGGTGGATGACGTTTCGCGCTCAAATATGAAAAATCATTTGAGACGTGTTTCACATTTTTCGCAGAATCAAACCATCCTCGGTAGAAATGCGATTCTAAGATTTTTTTGGAGCAGTTTTAAGTTTTGTCCGATTTACCTCAAACTTATTTTCAGAGCTCTACATAATAACTTAATGATTATGTGTTTCAGCGATTTGGGAAATTCCACCCGCAAGTATAGAAAAATCGAGAAAAACGTTTGTATGAAACTTTTTTGTTTACCATCCGATTGGCCTCAAACTCAAACTCAATTTCAAAGTTTTTTGTTCAAATTCAGTTGAGGGGTGTTTCACACTTTTTATACCCTGAACCCATTGAAAATGGGTAAAAAGGGTATATTGTATTTGTGCAAAATGCAAATGTATGTAACAGGCAGAAGGAAGCATCTCTGACCCCATAAAGTATATATATTCTTGATCAGCATCAATAGCCGAGTCGATCTAGCCATATCCGTCTGTCTGTTCGTCCGTCCGTCCGTCCGTCCGTCCGTCAGTATGTATGAACGCAAGGATCTCAGAACCTATAAGAGCTAGAGACTTGAAATTAATTTAAATGTAGGTGCTCCTAGTGCCTGCGCAGATCGAGTTTGTTTCCGATAATCGATAATTTACTCCGTTTCCAAGTAATCGATAAAAATATATATCGAAATCCTGTTTTTAAAACAATTTTTGTAAATAATAAGAGCTAGAGTCGCCAAACTTGACATGTAGCTTCTAGAAAAGTATATACATATATATCAAGTATCTTTCATTTTATACCTCTCGCCACCTCCCCGCTACTCTCTATCTATTAGCGCGAGCTGCATTTGGTGTTGGAATATGAGGGTTCAGGGTATCCCCAAGTCGGGAGCTCCCGACTAGAACCTCTTATTTGTTTAAAAATGTATTCCTCCTTGGTGGAACTGGGAGTCAAAAATTTGGTGGATGTCGTTTTGCCCTCAAATTCATTTCCAAGGATCTACATAAGAAATCGTTTGAGACGTGTTTCACATATTTCGTAAAATCTAAACTTCATCGGTGGAAAGTGCATTTTAAAGATTTTTTTGGTGAGTTTTAAGTTTTGTCCGATTTGCATCAAACTTATTTTCAAAGCTCTACATAATAATATGATGAATATGTGTTTCAGCGATTTGAGAAATTTCACTTACAACATTGGTAAAAGGGGGTATGAAAATAGTTTGTTTACCTTCCGCTCAGTTTCAAAATCCTTTTCAAAGCTTTTTGAGAACATTGATTTTATAACATACGTGCCACGGGCAAGGCCGGGCTATACCCGCTAGTATATATATATAATAATATAAAATATAAAATAAAATAATATAAAATATATATGAGGGGTCAATTCTAGTTATCAGCCGCAACGATAAACAATTTGTATTCGATAGCAACGGCAAGCACTGTAACCATCGACCGTGTTAAGGCAGCTTACCTGCAACTAACTGCAACATTCAACACCCCATTATTACCACTCGTAGCGGTCGTGAAGTACGTCCACCGAAAAAATACGTACAATTGTTCGTTATGCAAAATGTTTTTTAAAAAAATAGTTTCCCCGGTACGGATCGAACTCGCGACAGCCACCCCACAACATTGAATCCACGGCAAGGAGCCATCTATGGCCAAGATCACGGCAAGCAGCCGTTGGCGGGACGACTTAATAGTTTTGTTAGTTTATAAGTATTAATTGTATTAGGTTAAGATCATAGCTTGATAAGAGGCAAGGAGCCTCCTATATTGCAGTTAATTTAGTTAGTACGATTATTGAGTAAAGAGGCAAGGAGCCATTAATATTATGAGTAATTTAAGTAATATTATTGTTGAGCATAGTTAAGGGCAAGGAGCCCAGTTTAGGTTTGAATCGAATGCGTTGCTGATCGGTTGCTCAACACTGCCTTCAAGAGCGCAGCTTAAATTCGGCGCCGAAGAGCGAAAGCTCCGAAGCGAGGCTGCTAAAGCTCGCGGCGAAGTTGAGCGGCCGAGGCAAGCGCACGGCAAGCTAGCGAGCGAGCCGGCACTGTTTAGAGAGATATCAGGGTGAGTAGACGTGCCGAGAAAAGGCGCGCGACCGATAGCTGTGAAGTGTACAGCGGAGCGCTAGGGCTCCAAGACAGTGCTGCAGGGCCCTAGTTTAGAAAACTTAGTAGGGTAGAAGCTAATAAAACTAGTGAATAAAGTGAACGCAGTCAAAGTAATGAAGAGAAATGCTAATCTTTGTATTCTCGGGCGGTCACATTTATGCTAAATATCGGAAATAACCGATGTTCACCATAACCTAACAAGGTCCGGTAGTGTAGTTGGTGAGAGATAAGAAGGACATAATATATGGATAAAATGCGAGTCTAGGGTATCAGGTAGTCAAGTATACCCTGACAAGTGCATTTCATACCCAATGTTAGGCAACAACATAAACACCTGCAAAGTTAGGCAATCAAAGATGAGCACAGAAGTCGAGCTTATAAAGCAACAAGAAACAACAAGTAAGAGGTTCTAGTCGGGAGCTCCCGACTAGGGAATACCCTGAACCCTTTTATTCCAACACCAAATGCAGTTCGCTCAAAGAGCAAAGAGCGTTTGAAGTAATAAAGATAAATCTAAAAAAAAAAGGTCCCTTGGCAGGGTTCGAACTCGCAACTGACCGTATTACTTGTTGACGACTCTACTCAGACAAACCAGCAAAAAAAACAAATAGTTTCCCCGGTAGGGCTCGAACTTGCGGCAGACCGCAACACTTGCTATGCCTCTACTCAACAGCCACACCAATAATTAAGAATTATTGAGAAAAAATCGAACTAAAATAGCATTACAGAAAAAATTCGCAATTATAATCCTGTCAGAATGCGAAGAATGCGTGTGTGTACACTTGATGTTTTCGCTAGCTGTGCCATCCAATTGCGCAGTTACATATAACTTTGGTTTTCTCCTCACCGATCTTAATGAAATTTTCTACAGTATATATTATTGTAGAATATTTTTGTATTCTCAAAAAGTCAATTGTATTAAAATTGTGGCTTAGATTGGTTGGCAATATGATTTGGGTTATAAACTTGATTTATAGCTCTGCGGTGCTAACGGGGAGGTGGCGATAGGTATAAAATGAAAGATACTTGATATACATATAATATTCTAGAAGCAACATATCATGTTTGGTGACTCTAGCTCTTAATATTTACCAAAATTGCTAAAAAAAAAAACAGTATATCGATATCGATTTTTATCGATTGCTTGGAAACGGGATAAGCTATCGATTATCGGAAACAAGCTCGATCTGCGCAGGCACTAGGAGGACCTACATCTAATTTCAGGTCTCTAGCTCTTATAGGTTCTGAGATCCTTGCGTTCATACATACGGACAGACGGACGTACGGACAGACGGATGGACGGACAGACGGACGGACGGACAGACAGACAGACGGACATGACTAGATCGACTCGGCTATTGATGCTGATCATGAATATATATACTTTATGGGGTCGGAGATGCTTCCTTCTGCCTGTTACATACATTTGCATTTGCATAAAAAAAGAGATAACGGTCGGTCGAAAAGTACAGTGCGCGAGCGCCAGACGGGCGACGTCGAGACCACACTTGCACACGTGTGGACAAACGCGCGCCGCAGTCGACGTCGGCGTCGAAGAGCCGTTAAGGCGTCGCAGTTGTACAGTGGAACGAATTTAGTTCACGCGCGGTGAAAACTGAAATCGTCAGTACAGTTGGGGAGAGCAATGTGAACGGGTGTGTTGAAGAATAAAAGTGAACGATAAGAACAGATAAGTGAGAAAAAAAATATATATATAGATATGAAACAATAACAATAAATATCAATGAAAAGTATAATAATAAGACGCGAAGGCAAAGGCAAACAAAGACCAAAGTGAGGGATGGTCAAGGCTTAAACGGACATTAAGTGCAGTTTTTATACCCTGAACCCATTAAAAATGGGTAAAAGGGGTATTATGTTTTTGTTTTTGTGCAAAATGCAAATGTATGTAACAGGCAGAAGGAAGCATCTCCGACCCCATAAAGTATATATATTCTTGATCAGCATTAATAGCCGAGTCGATCTAGCCATGTCCGTCTGTCTGTCCGTCCGTCCGTCTGTCCGTCCGTATGTATGAACGCAAGGATCTCAGAACCTATAAGAGCTAGAGACTTGAAATTTTAGATGTAGGTGCTCCTAGTTCCTATCGAGTTTGTTTCCGATAATCGATAACTTGCCCCGTTTCCAAGTAATCGATAAAAATGTATATCGAAATCCTGTTTTTTAAGCAATTTTGGTAAATAATAAGAGCTAGAGTCACCAAACTTGACATGTAGCTTCTAGAAAAGTATATATATATCGATTATCTTTCAATTTATACCTATCGCCACCTCCCCGCTACTCTCTATCTATAAGCGCGCGCTGCATTTGGTGTTCGAATATGAGGGTTCAGGGTATCCTCTAGTCGGGAGCTCCCGACTAGAACCTCTTACTTGTTTTATATATTTTTTTGGTTCAAATCTGTGAAATAAACGAAAAAAAAACTCAGAAACAAAGAAGGAAAAAAAGTAAATAAACGGATGAAAATATATAAATAAATAAACGAAAAGGGAAAAAGGGTTTGCAGAAAAGACACGAACAGAAGTGAGTGACATAAATCAACGGAACGAGAACTGCCCAGACACAAAACAAAAGTCGAGTGAGAGTCTACAAGAGGGAGAAGTCGAGCCTAGAGTGTGTAGTAAAAACTCAGCATGGAGTCAGGTGAGTGCCAAAACCCGGGTGTAGGCGTGCGCTGGATCCACCAGCGAGGCAAGGACGAATTGGTAGCGATCGCCCATGAGTTCGTGCTGGAAAAGGAGGGGCGCGTGGAGGAGCTGCGTAAGCGGCTACCCACTTTCGTGCAGGATGGCGTCCATACATCTGAAATTTGGGCTTGGCTTGCCGAGCTAGAATCTCAGACCGCCAAAAAACTGGAGCCTGGGGCGCCTTACCCGACGTTGGCGGTCGGCCGCGTCAAAAATCGAAACCAGACCTGAGAAGCTCGCAACTGTTCGAGCGTCCGCAGATTCCAACCCCTAGCTAAGCCGTCACGGGTGTAGGGGAGGATCACGAGGTTATAAGCAACGAAGCCGGCCGAACGACAGCGATTGGCACAGAGTTAGGGCGAACCCCTCACGAAACGAATAGTGGCTCTTATATTCCCCGGCCATATCCTCAGGCCGAGCCTCTCGCAAACGTTCCGAAACAAGTCCGAAAGTGGGGCATGAGGTACGATGGTCGCTCCGGCCCCCTTGGGTTTCTGGAGGACGTAGAAGAGCGCGCCATTACGTACGGGATTGCCATCGATCGAATGACTCGGGCCATGAGCGAGGTATTTTGCGATCGGGCTGCTCGTTGGTTCCTGAGTAGTTAACTGAGGGATGTGCCATGGTCGGTATTTAGGAGGGGTTTCTTAGAGTTCTTTCTACCTCCACGCTACTTCGAGTGGCTGGAGGACGAAATCCGATCCCGCCGGCAGCGTGTGAGGGAAGATTTTAAAGAATACCTGATAGAGTTGAGGGCTTTGATGCACCATGCCAGATATGAGCCGGCGCAGGAGTTGCACCGGATATATGAAAATGCAGCCCCGAATGCACGCTTTACGTACGACGGCAAGATTTTTCCACCTTGTCCCAGCTGACTCAACTCGCTGTGGAGTACGAAACGGTGATGAGACATCGAGCGGAATACTCCGGAAGCGGGGCAGGGAGTCAGGTGGTCACGAGCTCAAGTAGCGTGGAGTGGGAAAGGACGGTACAGCCCCCGGAGGGACACCTTAACCCATTCCGGTCTACTCCCATCGGATCCGGAGCTATCGTTGTGGATAGACAAGTTTCCGCCCCGCCGGCAATGGCCCCTGCGGAAGTGGCCCACCAAATGATGAATCAAGAGGCCGGAACCGGGTATGATCCGCGGCGAGTATGTCGCAGGTGCGCACAGGAAGGGCACTTTGCCAGGGAATGTCCCAATGCGCCCGTTTTGTTTTGTTGGGTATGTGGGCACCGGGGCAGAAGAACCCAGGATTGTTGTCGCCACACGGAGGCGGGAAATGGGCAACGGCGTCGCCCAGGTCAGGGTCGGGTAGACGCTGACACACACGGGACTCGAAAGTAGTACACCCGCTTAAGGTGGAGGGTGGCCGGATGGTCGCCACGGTGGAGATTGGTGGGCGAACGATGCCTGCTACTATCGATAAAGGGGCCACTCGCAGCTTAATGAGTGAAGACTGCGTACGCAAGTGGGCGATTCGGGGGAGAGTGGAGAACGTACAGGCGCGCATTCGTCTGGCAGATGGGTCCACGCTCGCAGTTGGGAAGGCATCGAGGATAGACGTCGGCCTAGCGGGGAAGGTGGTCAGCATGTTAATGCTTATCATGCCCTCAATGCTGGACCACGTTATTCTGGGGATGGACTTCTTGGGGGCAATGGGCACTACGATACGCTGCGTCAAGGCGGAGCTGGTCCTAGAGGCGGTGACGTCTCCGGCCGCGGGGCCTGGAACCAGGGAAGAGCCGAAAGAAGGCCTCACGCGCCAAAGAGCGGGAGTGCCTGCTCGGCAACCGATGGCAGAAGAGACGAAGAAGGAACCGAAGGAAGGCCTCCCAGGTCATGAAAAGGGAGCACCGGCTCGGCAACAGAGGAGGGAGAAGTCGAAAGAAGGCCTCACGCGTCAGGGAACGAGAGTGCTTGCTAGGCAACTGCCGGAAAAGGACAAGGAGAAGGAAGCGAAAGATGGGTCTCACTCGGGATTGGACCGAGGCTTGAAGAGTCCAAAAAGCGCCGATAATCGGATATGTACGGCGTTCACAGTCCCCGGAAGAGGTCTTTTCCAGTGGCGGGTGATGCCATTTGGCTTACACTCGGCGTGTGCGACCTTCCAGCGAGCCTCAGACACGGTCATAGGGCCGGAAATGGAGCCTCATGCGTTCGCCTACCTAGACGACATCATGGTAATAGGGGCAACGAAGAGGAACATGTAGAGAACTTGAGGGAGGTGTTCCGCCGGTTAAGGGCGGCAAATCTCAGGCTGAATAGGAAGAAGTGCAGTTTCTTCCGGGAGAGGTTGGTCTACCTAGGACATGTCATTTGTGGGGAAGGAATACGTACCGATCCAGAGAAGGTGGTTGTGATACGTAACCTGAGGGCCCCGACAAATTGTAAGGATTTGCGGCAGTGTCTCGGGATGGCGTCAGGATGGTACAGGCGCTTCGTTCCCAACTTCGCGTTTCAGGTACAGCCGCTAACAGCGCTCTTAAAGAAGGGGCGGAAATGGGAATGGGATCAAGAACAGGAGGAGGCATTGCGTCAATTGAAGGACAGCTTGACGACTGCCCCTGTGTTAGCTTGTCCAGACTTTTCCGCCAGATTCGTCCTACAGACTGACGCGAGCGAGTACGGCCTCGGCGCGGTGCTGACGCAGACGATAGAAGGACAGGAGCGGGTTATAGCGTACGCGAGCAGAAAGTTCCGCCACCGAGGAAGAGTGCCTGGCAATCGTTTGGTGGATACGGAATCTAAGTTGCTACCTAGAAGGGTACCGGTTCGACGTGATAGCTTACCATCTGGCACTCAAGTGGCTTAATTTGATCGAGAGCCCGTCAGGAAGGATCACGCGATGGGCATGGGAGCTGCAACAATTCCAATTTGACGTTCACTACCGGCGAGGGAAGCTCAACGTCGTGGCCGACTCACTATCAAGACATCCTCTAGAGACCTTTCAGCAAGCAGTGGTGGCCGAGCCACCCTGCAAATAGATCGCGAGTATGCGTGCCAGGATCGCCGAAGAGCCAGCCAAGTTCCCGGACTACACAGAAGAAAATGGGCAGCTATATAGGCATTTGGGCCACCGGACGGACGACGAAATCCACATTCCCTGGAAGCTATGTGTGGCCAGTGGTCAACGGCAGAGTGCCATGATGCTCCCACGGCCGGGCATCAAGGCGTGAGGAAAACAGTGTCGAGGGTAGCCCAAAGTTACTACTGGGTATGTTCCGTGTCGCCGCCAAGTACATGAAGTGTTGCGAAACCTGCCAAAAGTTCAAGGGCGAGCAACTCAAACCGGCTGGACGCATGCTGACGAGGCAGGTGGCAGAGCCGATGGCAGTATTTTGCGCGGATTTCGTCGGGCCCCTTCCACGGTCGAAACATGGCAACACCATGTTACTGGTGTTCCATGATGCTTTCTCGAAATGGGTGAAGCTGGTCCCTTTCAGGAGAGCCACGGCGGCACACCTGAAAACCGCGTTCCGAGAGAGGATTTTGAGCCGATTTGGGGTGCCCAAAAAGTTCGTGTGTGACAACGGAGTACAATTCACAAGCCGGAGCTTCAGGGCCTTTCTAGAATCCCTGGGTGTAGAGGTCTAATATTCCGCCCCGTACTGTCCACGAGGGGATCCTACCGAGAGGACAAACCGGACTGTGAAGACCATGTGAGGCGGCCTCTGAGGTCAGCAAACCCATAGCTTTGAATCCACGGCAAGGAGCCATCGTTCTATGGCCAAGATCACGGCAAGGAGGCGTTAGCGGGACGACTTAATAGTTTTGTTAGTTTATAAGTATTAATTGTATTAGGTTAAGATCATAGCTTGATAAGAGGAAAGGAGCCGCCTATATTGCAATTCATTTAGTTAGTACGATTATTGAGTAAAGAGGCAAGGAGCTATTAAAATTATGAGTAATTTAAGTAATATTATTGTTGAGCATAGTTAAGGGCAAGGAGGTTTAGGTTTGAAATTAACCGCCGGCCGCCGCTGCAACCGTGAGCAGCCACAACACATTTTCTTTAATAACTTTTGTGTTTCCTTACTGATCTTGATGATATTTACAGTGCAGCCCCTTCCGAACCGCCGTTTAAAGAGGGTATACAGGGCTTTCATAGGGTCTCAGAGCTTTTTTGAAGATTGCTGCGCTGCCAACGTGCACGCAGACGCTTTGTCGCAGTGGAAGAATCAGTCGCAGCTGACAGAGACAAACCAAAGCTGATCACTATAGCTTTGTTATTCAAAGGCAAGCTGTTATGATCGCTTGCCCGGTTCAATTTGAATCTGATAACGGCAACCGTTAGACCAGCCGATGATATCCCACCGTTAGACGTGTATATTAGCGGAAATTAGACTCTAATGCCCTGGCATGAAAAGTGCCAATTTCTTTTCCTTGGTGATTTTCAAGGGCATAAAAACAGTTCCTTCTAGTCACGGCATTTGATAAATTGTGAGAATTTACCAAGCGCAAAATTTCGACAGAACACCTCCTGTCCTTCACAAAAAGAAACGGGCTTGCTGCGTAAATTTTATTGAGCCGCATTGCGCTCATAGGCTTTTCTGATGTTTGTCTGCACATCTGTTCTTAGCAATGCCAAGTTGTCAGACCGCAACAGGGGGACCAGCGGTTCTTCCAACAAGGACAACCTTAAGGAACAATGGGTCTGATCCTGTTTTAAGTACGAGCAAATGGCGGCGAGTACTGAGCGGTTAACTCATTCTGCAGCATTGCTCTTCGGTGAATATAGATCTGTATACAAATGCTCAATGCCGAGTGCGGCATTAAATCACGAGCCTTGAACTGGGTGCCGTTGTCCCTTATTATAGTTAGTGGCACACCAAAACAATGAAATATTTGTTCTAGATGAAATTTTTGTATCACAGCTGAGTTAAATTTTTTCAGGGGCTGTAACCAATGATAATCAATCGTTATAATCGTTATACTGTCATGGGCTTGTTTGAGCACATCGACTTTAAGTCGATCAGGTACCCATAGTTTCCCCAAAGGACTTTCTTGTGTCAAATCTGCCCTCGAATGTTCGGTGTGTATATACAAAAAATTGTCAACTATTTTTATGTCAGGAAACTGAGTCAAATTCTGGGAAAATTTCTCTTAAATTTGTACATAAGTGTCTGGGGTCCATAAACGTATCGATCTCAAGATCTATTACAGAGCCCATATCTAATTGAGCGATTTCATTCTTAGGCAACCGAGACAATGCGTCGGGAACAGTGTGATCTTTGCCTTCCCGATGGGAGACGAAAATTTAAATTGTTGCGGTCTAAAAACCCATCGTGCCAGTCTACCCGATTTATTTTGCTGGCGCATAAGCCAAAGCAACCTCGAATGGTCGGTAACCACTTCAAATTCCTGGAGTTCTAACTAACATCGGATTTTTTCGGCTGCTCTTCAATATCTTCCGACACCTTTACTAAATCGGCGCCAATCCCAAAATTACTGATGTCATAATGTAAGAAAACTTTTTTCTTAAAATCAGCATTTTTCAAAACAGGCGAGGATGTTAACACTGTTTGTAAGTTATCCATTGCGGTCTGTGCTTCAGAGGTCCCAACTTTTTCTTTGCCGATAATACATCCGTTATGGGGCAGGTGAGATCGGAAAAGTTGCATATAAGCACTAACCATTCAATGCATAGATACTCTAAACAGCATTTTAATCGAAGCACGATTTATCGCAACGAGTGAGCCCCATGGGACCCATGGCATGGGTGTCTAAGACCACTTTAGTGTGCCCAGATAGAGTAAGACTGCTACGAGCGAGAACGTTCAGTATGAAGCGCAGCGCACAACGTCGCTGCGGCTGATGCTTTTTCTCAATATATGTATGTCAGTTTTAAGTCCTTACAACTCATATACATATGTGTATACGCATCTACCTCGCTCTCACTCATTGCTTTGCGCACTTGTGTGTATCTCTTTCTCCCTGCATAGGTTTTTAGAAAAGCTACGACTCGAAGAGTATGCGATATGTGTGTGATATAAGCCTACGATATCAACCGCAAGCTTTTAGAAATCCTCGAACTTGCTTCAAGTTTTTTGGCGGCGGCAAATTTACTCTGCAAGCTACTTTGTCAGGATCTGTGCAAATATCACCGCTACCGATCACGTAACCAAAATAATTGATACTGGTTAAGCAAAATTGACTTGGAAATATTTTAAGTCAAGTTGGATCCAAAACCGCCAGATGCGAACTTAAAACTCTAAAACAATACAAAGGTCATCTAACCAACTAAAAATGCAATAACGCAGGTCTGGTGGAATTATCTCGTCCATTAACCGACACATGGTAGAGGCTTTAAATCCTCGGAAAATTCAATCTATCTGTGGCAGTTTCATCACCTCAATAAAATATCTATAATCGATAAATCATAGCTTAGTCGTGGACGGGTACGGAACTGGATCAGCTCCCGGTTCCGAAAACGACTCTCTGGAGAGAGTCATGAGAATTGCTTAATCATATGAAATAGATTTAGAACTTTTTGCTAATAAATAAAAGATGCGAGTAAAGTCGCACATTGGTGACCCAACGTTTGAATAAACGCAAAAGTTTCAGTAAAACATTCAGTCTACTACTAAGCAATTACTAAAATTGGTTGAAGCAATCGAGCACGCTTTTTGTGAAAATTGAATTTATTACTGTAAACTCACATACAAAATGGAGAGAGACGAAGCAGCAAGCCAACCAAGGGAGCACAGCCGTCGGCATGAACGCCAACACTCACGAGCAGAACACGCAAGGCACATCCCTGACTCAGGCTAATCAGGAAATTTTTCGGGTAGGCGTCAAGCCGCCACCACTTTGCAAGGAACAGCCAGACTTATTCTTCATACAGATGGAGTCACAGTTCGCTTTATCAGGTGTATTTACTGACAGCACAAAGTGTCACCAAGTAATCGCATCGCTGGAACCACAGTACTTGGTGCACATTGCCGACATCATCAAGGAATACACTGATTCCGATCAACGAAAATTGAACGAGCTTATATACGAAGTGCAATTGGGAGATCTCAAACCGCCACAGTTGTTAAAGCGCATGAAAGACTTAGCAGGCACCCTAATTTCCGACGAGTCCATAAAAGCACTTTGGTTGGAACGGTTAGAGTCTCCCTGCAGGCAGACAAAATATTGGAAGACCAGAGCCACTCAACAGTATGCGCACTGCATAAAGACGCCAACGACGGCAAACTTCAAACGGAAATCTACGAGTTGCGCAAGGAGATGCGAAAACTGAAATCGAGACCCTGGAATCGCGCACGCAGCAACTCTAAGTCACCGGATCGATTTTTGTTTTGCTACTATCACGGCAGATTTGGCGCCAAAGCTAGACGCTGCACGGAGTCATGAGACTTTCTAAAGCTCAATCCGGAAAACAAAAAGCCACTCTGTCAGCGACGGCGGGCAAAGTGGGGACTACCAGTCGTCGATTATTCGTACCGGACCAAACTAAAAAAAATTAGATACTTGATCGATACAGGCGCTGATTTCTCTATATTACCTCCTACAGATCGCAGGCCACAAGCAATCTTTACGCAGAAAACGATACTCCAATAAAAACGTTTCGCACAAAAATATCCACAGTCAACTTCGGCCTACGCAGAAAAATGGACTGGTAACGAACGTTTCGAACTACTTCTACGCGAATACAGCGACTTAACCATGCCCTGCAAGTACGCAGCACACGATGTAAAGACGGCAATACAGCATCACATCTTCACAAAGGACCAGCCCGTAGTAAAAAAAAAGCGCGTCGGCTGAACCCTGAAAAATTAGCTATACCTCAACGAGAATTTGACTATATGCTGAAGCAGGGCATTTGCAATCCAAGCAGCAGCCAATGGGCAAGCCAGCTACATATGGCAGCCAAAAGAAACAGAAACGAATGGCGGCCATGCGGCGACTACAGACGGCTGAACCATATCACAAAGCCAGAAAGGTATCCATTGCCGCATATTCATGATATCACATACAAACTCAATGGCATGTCAAGCTTCACGAAAATTGATCTATAACGAGCATATCGTCAGATCCCAATTGCCCCAGAACACCGCAGCAAAACTGCAATCGTCCCCCCCATTTGGCCTATACGAATTTAATGGGATGACATTTCGGCTATGTAACGCAAGCCAAACATTTCAACGACTCATGAACCAAATATTTCGTGATATGGACAATGTCATAGCCTACATTGATGACATTTGCACCACTTCGCTAAATGAAGTGGAGCATTATCAGCACGTCAAGGAAGTGTTTGGCAGACTATGACAGCATGGACTGCGCATAAACGCCTCAAAATGCATCTTTGGGCAACCACAAGTGGCTTTGCTTGGCTATCATGTCACGAAGACCGGTATAACTCCGACCAAGGATCGGATACAGGCAATCATAGATTTCAAAAGACCTACACTGGCGCACGAGCTTAAAAGTTTTTTAGCGAAATGCTAAACTGGTACTGCACGTTGACGCGAGTAACTTCTGCGTGGCCGCAACCTTGAGTTTCTTCTCTAAACGGCTATCAGAATCGCAGAAAAAGCAAAGTACTTATGACCGACCGTAAGCTGCTGGCGATTTTTCTGTCCGTCAAATACTTTTCACATATGATCGAAGGGCTACACAGTACTGACCGACCACAAGCTGCTTACCTTTGCTTTCCAGCAGAATCCAGACAAAGCTACACCAAAGCAAACTTGACAGATCAGCTTTATCACTGAATATACAACGGATATCCAGCACATCGCGGGGAAACACAACGTCGTCGCAGATACGCTGTCCAGAATTAAAGTGATCTTTAACGACGATCAAATAGATTTTAAGGAGCTAGCCTTAAGTCAACAAGCAGATTCGGAATGGCAACAGCTTATGGAGCATTCTTCCTTACAGCTTAAACAAATCCATCTTGACGACTCAAGGACATTGTTATACTACGACATTTCGTCGAAACGAATCCCTCCATATATCACACATAGCTATCGTAAGCAAGTCTTTCCATTTCATTCCATTCTTAACTTATCGCACCCAGGTAAGCGCGCTACGGTGAAACTCATAGCCGAACGTTTTGTCTGGAGAGACATGAAAAGAAACATAGCTCAAATGGTCAACAACTGCATCGGCTGCCAGCAGTCAAAAGTCAACAAACACAACAAAGCAGCGTTTCAAAAATTCAACCTGCCTGAAAAGCGATTTGAACATATCCACATTGGTCTAATTGACCCGTTGCCACTGTCCAACAATTACAGGTACTGTCTGACGTGCATTGACCGGTTCTAACGCTGGCCGGCAACAGTCTCAATAGCAGACATAACGGCAGAGACGGTAGCTTCAGCGCTACTGCATGGTTAGATCGCAAACTACCGCATGCCACACTTCATAACTACCGATCAAGGCAGACAGTTTGAGTCTAAATTGTTTAAGAAACTTACACAGTTGACGGGATCCAAGCATCTGCAAACAACAGCATACCACCCACAAACCAACGGCATAGTAGAAAAAATGCACAGGACGTGAAGACCGCCATTAAATGTCACACCGATTCCAACTGGACCGACAGTCTTCCCATCGTACTACTTGGCTTACGAGCAACATTTAAAGAAGATCTCAATGCCTCTCCAGCTGAAATGGTTTACGGGACAACTTCAAAGCTGCCAGATGAATTTTTTCCGGAAACCTTCCGAAGAGTACATCGAAAGTGAATTCATCAGGCGCCTACGTTCAACCATGTCCCAACTGAAGCCTGTATAATCATCACGCTACTGCCAAAGTATTCGTGCAAAAAGATCTAAAAACATGTGCACACATTTTCCAATGGGATAACACAGTCAAAGCGCCGCTCAAAGCACCTTATGAGGGGCCATTTCAAGTTATGAGCCGCAACGATAAGCATTTTGTATTCGATATCAACGTCAAGCACTGTAACCATCGACCGTGTTTAGGCAGCTTACTTAGAAGCAAACGATGCAACATAATCTTTACCTGCAACTAACTGCAACATTCAACACCCCATTGTTACCACTCGTAGCGGTCGTGAAGTACGTCCACCCAAAAAATACGTACAATTGTTCGTTATGCGAAATGTTTTTTATAAGCAAAACCTTTATTCCCATATAAATCAATGTAAAATAAAATAATGCGTTCCAGGTTGAAAAAAATGCACTTTTATATGTTTTATTTTTGAAGTTTTATTAAAAGGAAGTAACATAAAATGCAACAAAACTTTTAAAGAACTGAAAAAATACATAAATATTAAATATAAATAAATATATAATAAATAATATAATAACAATATAATATAATAACTAACAAAATAGAAGTGGAGAAAATTCTAAAAGAATTGAATTCCTTCCACAAGCAGATCAAATTTACCATGGAATTAGAAAAGGACGGGAAATTACCATTTTTAGACTCTATTGTAAGCAGAATGGACAACACACTCAAAATAAAGTGGTATAGGAAACCCATAGCCTCCGGACGAATACTCAACTTCAATTCAAACCACCCAAAGAGTATGATAATCAATACAGCACTAGGCTGTATGAATAGAATGATTAACATATCGGACACAATATACCACAAAGAAATTGAACATGAAATCAAAAAACTCTTGACCAAAAATGACTTCCCACCAAATATAATCAAAACATTATTAAAAAGACGACAAATCGAAACAAAAAAGCCAACAGAACCTGATAAAATATACAAATCACTAATATATGTACCACGACTATCAGAACGGCTCACAAACTCAGACTGTTATAACAAACAAGATATAAAAGTAGCACACAAACCGACGAATACATTACAAAACAAGTAAGAGGTTCTAGTCGGGAGCTCCCGACTAGGGGATACCCTGAACCCTCATATTCCAACACCAAATGCAGCGCGCGCTTATAGATAGAGAGTAGCGGGGAGGTGGCGATATATATATACTTTTCTAGAAGCTACATGTCAAGTTTGGTGAGTCTAGCTCTTATTATTTACCAAAATTGCTTAAAAAACAGGATTTCGATATACAATTTTATCGATTTCTTGGAAACGGGACAAGTTATCGTTTATCGGAAACAAACTCGATCTGCGTAGGAACTAGGAGCACCTACATCTTAAATCTTTAATCTTTAATCTTTCAAGTCTCTAGCTCTTATAGGTTCTGAGATCCTTGCGTTCATACATACAGACGGACGGACGGACGGACGGACGGACGGACGGACGGACAGACAGACGGACATGGCTAGATCGACTCGGCTATTAATGCTGATCAAGAATATATATACTTTATGGGGTCGGAGATGCTTCCTTCTGCCTGTTACATACATTTGGATTTTGCACAAAAACATAATACC
This sequence comes from Drosophila ezoana, assembly GCA_035045725.1. NCBI lineage: Eukaryota > Metazoa > Arthropoda > Insecta > Diptera > Drosophilidae > Drosophila > Drosophila ezoana. Next base: position 258,002 of record JAWNOU010000163.1, read on the forward strand.
CCTTTTACCCATTTTTAATGGGTTCAGGGTATAAAAATTCTTCAGCAAGATAAAGTCGAAAATCCCGATGATCGACAAAAGCAACGTCGTTTACCAAATACCATGTGGCGGGGAAAACAACAACAAGTGCAATAGTGTCTACATAGGTACAACAAAGTCGAAGCTAAAAACAAGGATTAGTCAACATAAATCGGACTTCAAATTAAGACATCAAAATAATATACAGAAAACAGCACTTATGACCCATTGTATGAAAAACAACCACATACCAAATTTTGATGAAACAACAATCCTACAACAAGAACAACACTACAACAAGCGACACACATTGGAAATGCTACACATAATTAACACACCAACCAACAAACGACTAAACTCTAAGACAGACACAGATAATTGCGCTCACTTGTACAGACACCTCTTAAACAGCCAAACAGCCTCAGTAACAATCTCCACGTCAAAAAGCGCAGACGTGTAAAATAATGTATGTAAAATTATCGAAATAATGTTTAATTTATTGTATTATAATTGTTAATTGTTTTTTGTATCTTGGTGTTAGTGCCCTGAAGACGGTTTGCCGATGTGCAACCGAAATATATCGGAAACAAATACTTAATAAAATTGTTTTCATTGCTTGTTTTTACAAACACGGACCTCGAGCCAGCCAACAAACATTTTGAAATGTGGAAAGGTCGCCAGAACCATCAATTCAGCTTTTATTGAAAGAAAGTTAAATCAAACGTATAACATTTTTTAGGGAACTGAATATGTATTGGTCTGAAGCAGATAATCTGAATTGGAAACAAGTAAGAGGTTCTAGTCGGAAGCTCCCGACTAGGCAATACCCTGAACCCTCTTATTCCAACACCAAATGCAGTTCGCGCAACGCGCTCGTTTGAAGTAATAAAGATAGGTTTTTTTTAAATTTATCTTCTAGAGTTGTGTCGGTTAGTTCAGACCAAGCTCGATTGAACGGGTCATGAAAATGAACTACTCAACTTGTTCAGTGATCAGTGAACTTAATCGGTCAGTTAGTTCACTCCGTCTAGCTACTCGCTCAGTCGTTCATGAACGATGTATTCTAATCAGCAGTTTAGCTGTTCATGAGCTATGCTATCTATCGTTCATTAACAAAAAAAAACTTTTGATTTGTTGACTTGTAAGTAATTGATGTGAGCAAATTAGTGCATATTATTTAAAAATTAATTGAAAAGTTATTGTTATGGCTACAAAACGGAAGAGAAGCGAATTATGGAACCATTTTATATCTGTTGACGATGGGAAAAAGAGCAAATGTGTGTATTGCCAATCACTTTTAAGCATTGCAGGTGGATCCCAAGGAAATTAAGGACGGCACCTTAAATTAAAAGATCCCACCGTCACTAAGAATTCTGATCGGCAGGAACACTTGACGTCGAGGGAAATATTAGCTGAGACAGTTGCTGGACCGACAGCATATGGGACAGCAACTGTGGAATCGGATCGCAAAATGGATAAGTGTTTAAAAGAGGAATACTTAGACAGAAAGAATGGTCCTCTGATGTGGTGGAACCAGCGCAAGATGGTGTATCCCCGCTTATACAGCTTTGTTTTGAAGCGGCTGTACATACTGGATACTTTTCAAATCACTTTTTTAAATATCTCTGATCACCGAAATAATTTAATGTGTGCTTATTTATTAGGAGAAAAAAAATCAGCAATGAAGTTCCTTATTTAACATATATATCGAAAGATTATTAAGTAGTAACAAAGAAAGTTTGTTATATTATTTTTATACCCTGAACCCAATGAAAATGTAAAAAATGTATTTGTGCAAACGTATGTAACAGGCAGAGCGAAGCATCACCGACCCCATAAAGTATATATATTCTTGATCAGCATCAACAGCCGAGTCGACCTAGCCATGTCCGTCTGTCTGTCCGTCCGTCCGTCCGTATTTATGAACGCAAGGAACTTAGAAGACTACAGAGACTTAAAATTTTAGCTGTAGGTCCTCCTCGTCCATGCGCAGATCGAGTTTATTTCCGATAATCGATGACTTACGTCGCTTCCAAGCAATCGATACAAATATCGATATCGAAGTCCTGTCATGTAGCTTCTAAAATAGTATATATATCTGCATTTGGTGTTCGAAGAAGGAGGTTCAGGGTATTGCCTAGTCGGGAGCTCCCGACTAGAACCTCTTACTTGTTTTTTTTTTAAATTTATCTTTATTACTTCAAACGAGCGCGTAGCGCGAACTGTATTTGGTGTTAGAAAAAGAGGGTTCAGGCGAAGACAATATAAACACTAAGATGGGTAACGCCCATACATTTGCATGCGACGCAAAACTTCCAGCCTGGCTTCCTAAACTGGCTTTTACGATTCCGCACGACATGGCAGCGGACTGCTGTTCGTTTAGACGAACGAATGCCGAAGTCGCGGCTTGCTGATGCTAATACGAGCAACGAAGTTAGTCGCCAGCCTGCATTCAGCCCCATTCCATTGAGTAATAAAGAGAAAGAGCAGGCGTTTGGATCAAAAGCTCTTTTTAGAAATACTTCCTTAGCGAAAACGAGTAAAATATAATTTCGCATTTACTGTGCAACAATTGGTACAATCAAAGATAATTATTTTCCTTAAACATTATGCATCATCAATATAAATAAGGGTATCAATGCCTCGACGCGCTTAGTTGTTGTGTCTCAACACACACATTTTGTTGCAAGTGTACATGTATGTGTCTGCCAAGCCAAGGTAAGTCTATGAATTTAAGAAGATTGCAACATTCTGTTGCGCATGTGACGTCACAGCCTAAGGCTTTTTGTGTGCAATTATTTCGTATTTACAACTATTACATACATATGTCAAGTAATTTACTATAAAAGATTAGATATAAAAGATAATCCCTAATCACAAATTATTTAAATGTACATAAAAAAGGTTGGAATATGTACAATTCAAAACAAGAAAATAAAATTCTATAAAATGTGACGTAATTTTTTATGTTAACGCGCCGTGCGCGTAACCCTTTGATTTGAATGCCATGGCTTGCTGGGATTCAAATTTTCTACCTACTTGCGCCAAGACTCGGCTCTGCAACAACAATTTAATACCCAAATTGTGCTGTTGTTGTTTCTACGCGCTGCCTTGTAGGAACAACATAGAAACCCGCAAAGAACACAGTGGCATTATTTGTCCCTATTCTTTGCACTGAGTTTCCTCTGTCCTCTAAATCTTGCTTCAGAATTTCATAGATCACAACGGGGGACGAAGAAAAAATGGGTTTTCGTGCGCAATGTTGTTGTTTTGCTAGTGATTTGTTGTTGCTTCCTATGGTAAATGAGCTTTATTTCTTGAGTTTGATTTTGCGTTTGCGGACCAACCTTAACGACCTGGCCCATAGAGTAATAAACAGACCAAGAGGAGGCATTTGGATCAAAAGCTCTTTTCCAAAAATTCTGAAGCCAGATACAGAGGTTGCAAACCCAACGCCCGGCTGTCTGCAGCAAATTCAAAGACAACTTCAAAACATTTTCCATAAGAACCAACAACAACCGACTCGACAATGAAAAAAGCACACCACAAATTCTATCCCTTTTCTGTTTGGGGCTACAGCCTATGATCTTAGCTGCTGCACCCTTCTAACTCATTGTTGTGGTTTCTAAGCACTGTTATGCCTATAATTCGCATAGTCATGTCTTCTTCTTCTCCACTCACTTTCAACTTGCAAGCAGCTCGGCAGATTTTTATAATTTTTCATTTTTCGACCAGCAAGCCACCCTTTCTTAAAATAGGGTATTTTAATTATTCATAAACAATGTAACCAAATAGCACAAAACTTCTTATAAATACATTTTTATCCAATGTCTATGAAAAATATATTTTCGTATTTACTGTGCAACTATTGGTACAATTATTATTAATTTTTTTCTTGAAACATTATATACCATTTCTATAAATAAGGGTATCAATGCCGCGACGCGCCTAATAGTTGTTGTATGTGTGTCTCATCGCACACATATTGGTGCAAATCGGCACATATGTATGTGTCTGCCAAGCCAAGGGAACTCTATGGACTTAAGAAGATTGCAATATTCTGTTGCGCATGTGACGTCACAGCCTAAGGCTTTTTCCGTGCGATCATTTCGTAATTAAAATGATTACATATGTCAATCAATTATTTACTATAAAGGACCCTATTAATAAATTATTTAAATGTACGTAATAAAGGTAGAAATATATATTACTCAAGAGTAGAAATAGAATTCCATAAAATGTGACGTCATAATTTCTTATGTTAATGCGCCGTGCGCGTAACCCTTTGATTTGAATGCCATGGCTTGCTGGGATTCCAATTTTCTACCTACTTGCGCCGAGACTCGGCTCTGCAACAACAACATTAGTACCCAAATTGAGTTGTTGTTTCTATGCGCTGCCTTGCAGGAACGACAGAGAAACCCGCAAAGAACACAGTGGCATTATTTGTCCCTTTTCTTTGCACTGAGCTTCGTATGTCCTCATCATCGCGCAGAAACTTTTGATCAAGACGGACGACGAAAAACAAAAAATGGGGTTTCATGCGCACTGTTGTTGTTTTGCGAGTGATTTGTTGTTGCTTCCTATAGTAAATGAGCTTTATTTCTTGAGTTTGATTTTGCGTTTGCGGACCAACCCGATGTACCTCTCGGGGTTTTCAAAACGGTAATTAAAGCTCGGAGCACGCCTTCAGCTCTGTCTCTTTATTACTCAATGCTCAATGCTCAATGAGCTTGTTCAAAGCTTTTGTTTCGTAAAGCTTGTTCCACACTTTCGTCACGTAAAGTTTGTTTATTGCGTTCCCAAAGTAAAGCTCGTTCAAAGCTTTCGATGCATTTAGCTTGCTTACAGCTTTTTGTCCTATTTACACGTTCATAAATAAATGTGCTTTTAAAACATAGACAACAAGTTTTACACAGGTTTTATGCTACAAAAAGTATTTATCTGTATATTGGACTGTTAGCAAAGCTTTGGGCTCACGTATTCAATAGACCTCTGATGCTGTTGTTAAAACATATCCACTTGAATGTATATTTATTTACAAATACAAATTTAATGTTGTTTTCTTTTTCTCCATTTTATTTAATTTACGGTACCAATTACCAAAGCATTTTATAGCCGCGCAGTTGATTCTGATTCTAAAGCTTTAATTCCAATTCCCACTGTTACCATCTCTGGTCTCAAAGCGATTTGAAAACGAAATGTCGACTTCATTTTTACATACTCACCAGTTGCTGGGACGGACACACGACATTTATTAAACTTTAGAAAAATTGGAAACTTTTGAATTTCCGTTTGAAAGTCGATTAATAAATTGTATTGTGTAGACCGTCTTGCCTTGCAAGATGTGTATTTAAATACTTGCAGTTAAGAACAAAGTGCCACGCCCCCAGCTGGGACTGTGTTTAGCCAAAGTTTTCCATTGACTTTGCAAATTTATGCAATTATGCAAAAGTTTTTAATGAGTTCTAAATAAAGTTAAAAATTTCGTTGACGGCAGCGGTTAACTGGTGTAAACTATACCAGGCGACCAAGTGAAACTTTTGTCGCAGCCAACAGAAACTTTGCCCGCCCGCCCTCAGTGCTTCCCAGCTTAGCGCTTCGGTAATCAAAGCAATGACCAGGTCTACTCAAAAATTATAAATTACAAATTGCCTAACTTGCTGCAGTTTAAGCCGCTTAAAGACACGCCCATCAAGGACGCGACCACTGCGCAACGATGCTCATCTTGGAGATGATGGGCAACTTCAAGTGCTCAAGTGGCAGTGTGTGATCTCATTTCGAGACGTTTGTCTGGCAGTGCCTTCATTACGTAATCCCACCAGCAGCCCCAGCAGCAGCGGCAGGGTTGTCCACAAATAAAGTTCATGGCCATGGTCAATGCGAGTGCGGCCTACTTGGCAATAGGCTGTGGCACTCGGTCTTATTATACATTCGTTTCCGCTCGATTTTTGCGACGACACCTCTGTGTGTCCCGTGCGCCTCCTAGAACTTAATCTAAGCACTCACAAAGCGGGAATTTCTCCAACAACAAGCACAGTGAGCACCTGGCTTGGCTGCCGCGGGGTTTCCGCGCGCGGTGGGAGGACGCGGTTGCGTGCGGCCACAAAATCCGCGCGATTAAAGGAACTCGCGTAGAAGGTTTGTTAATATGTATTTGTAAAATGTTTGAATGTGAATTTTAATGAGCGACAGCGGAAAACAGACAACTGATAGCACAGGCAGGTGAATGTGGGTATGGCAGCCATAAATGCCGCAATCAGCTTACACTGCCGAGAGCCGGTGCCTACCGGTCGCTGATTAAGGGGCGTGGGCGTGTCTGCGAGTATGTGCGAGAGTGTTTGCTCACATGTAAATAATGGCCTGCAATTTATAGACATACTAAATGGACGATCATTACTCTGCGGAACGCAGACAGTTTAGGGAAAATGATTAATTTGCTTGTGGCCGCCGAAAAAGCGGTTACTTAATCGAATAATTAACTCATTTGCACTCAAAACTAAATATGTTACGTCCCATGGGCATTGAGTATAGGCTGTTTGGTCGTATTTATAGTATGTATGTATGTTACTTGGAAACTCGTCACACAGCCAGACACAAAAAAATCGGTGCGCATATTTCTTTTTTTGTAACACGTTGACTAAGTTGCTGCTGACCCGCATGTGTCAAGCGCCTGTCACCTAGGCCGAAAGGATCTGCCAGTCGTCTGGGCTGCGCGCTCGTGCGTCTCATTCAATACAATGATACACGGGGCATGGCGACTCCTTGGCAAATGAAATGACCAGCGGGCGCGGCTTGTGGCATGCATAGATACATACATATCTGTAGGAATGTGTTTAGTTTGCCGGACTTGATTAACAAAGCAGGCAAGACCAAAGTCTTATTTGTGTGCGGAATTTCTTGCACTGCATGGCTCTGACGCAGCTTAGCCGAATAAATCACTAAAAAGGACAACAATAAGAGCCGACAAACTATGGCCCTGGTCTGGCTTAGTTGATATATTTTAGAAATTTTCCTCCCTCGCTTGCTGCTGACAACGGTTTGATTAAGCCTCTGTATGTTTATCTTGCTGTTAGTTAAGCTACAAATACATTGCTAGTCTTAAACATAAATAGATAATTTGATACTTTGCCTCAAGCAAACAAAAGATTTTGTTCTGCTGGCCAACAACTCGGGGGCTGCTACTATAAGCATTATAAGCTATAGCTTTCCGCATTCTGTGTGTGAGTGAGTGTGTGTGCGTGTGTGCTTGTGGCTTGGGCTTCTCCTTTAATAGTCCCAAGTGGAACCCCAGAGCGACTGGGAGTCTGTTTGTAATTGTAGTTTGATTTTTATGCGTATCAAACGGACAAAAGTGTGCAAGTTGCCCGTACCACTGCAAAAGCCAAACAGAACAAAGCATGGCAGTAGATGGGCTCCTACTGGCTGTCCCATGAAACTTAATAGCGAATTGAGAACGTGCTTCCATGCCAAAGAGCTTTGTTAGGCACAGCTCGATGTTAACAAGAAGAAAGGACATCGACTAATTGCGACCCTTTCGCTTATCAGTCATTCCAACAGTGGCAGCAACAACTATAGTAAATCCTCCATTGCCCCGTAATAAAAAGGTCAGACACAAATCTCGTTGCTAAGGATTTTAGCTTATTTTCATACCCTCAATATTTACGGGACTGAAGCAGGAGGAGGTCAGAAATCCTTGCTAGAAATTTAAAAAACATAAAGCGAAATGGAAAAACACTTTTGTAATTTTTCAATTTTTCAAATGTTTGTGAGCTGCTTGCGACTGAAAAAAGAGGAGAGCTTAAAAAAATCATTTCCGCAGTTTTGTTTATTTTGTTTTATGGGTATTACAGTTCATACGTGAACTTTATGATTCGACTCCGCGCATTCAACTCTACTTAAATGCTAACTAGTCAAGGGACGTGGAGTATACGTGCTTAGTGCCTGACTAGACTTGGGTGCCAAAAAGCGGGACAAAAATAAACATGAAAAATAAACATTGTATAGAGTATGTTATAGTCAACTACTTTCATTATCTTTTCTGTATGTGCAGGAACTTCGAAACCTTAATTTACACACTTTTTTTTGCTGACAGTCCGTATATTACTATTGTTCTGTGTTCTCTTGTGGGCGGATTAATTCAATTACCAGTTTTCAGAGGAAGTTTCTCTGTCAGCCGCTGCAAAAGATAATGCAGGCTTTTTTTATACCCTGAACCCATTAAAAATGGGTAAAAAGGGTTTAATGTTTTTGTGCAAGATGTAAATGTATGTAACATGAAGAAGGCAGCATCTCCGACCCCATAAAGTGTAAATATTCTTGATCACCATCAACAGCCGAATAAATCTAGCTATGTCCGTCTGTCCGTCTGTCCGTCCGTCCGTCCGTCTGTCCGTCTGTCCGTCCGTCCGTCCGTCCGTCCGTATGTATAAACGCAAGGATCTTAGAACCTATTAGAGCTGAAATTTTAGCTGTAGGTCCTCCAAGTGCCTGCGCTCGATCTGTTTGTTTCCGATATTCGATAACTTACTCCGTTTCCAAGTAATCGATAAAAATCGATATCGAAATCATGTATTTTTTTGTTGCAATTTTGGTAAATAATAATAACTAGAGTCACCAAACTTGACATGTAGCTTCTAGAATAGTTTATATGTATATTTGCATTTTGAGTTGGAAGAAGAGGCATCAGGGTATCCCCTAGTCGGGAGCTCCCGATGGGAACCTCTTACTTGTTTTTTGTTTAAATTGGTGCCAACAATAATATGAATATTTATTATATATATTAATTTTTACTTGCTGTTCTGCCACGACCTGGGCTGTTAATTTTTTTTTAGTACATATGCCAGGACCTTGTGTCAACAGCGTGTATGAATTGTGAATACATAATTTTTACACAAATGAACCTTGTTATTGCCTTGTTATACATGAGTATTCTTTAAACTGGCAGAGCTTAAAGGTTATCTTCATATAGTACTTACTCTTTTAACCCTACTCGACTAAAAAGAAAGTGGAAACTGTAAGGTTATGCATTTCTTTGGGTACTTACAAGCTTATTATACCCTGAACCCATTAAAAATGGGTAAAAAGGTTAAAATGTTTTTGTGCAAAATGTAAATGCATGTAACAGGCAGAAGGTGGCATCTCCGACCATATAAAATATATATATTCTTAATCAGCATCAAAAGCCGAGTCGATCTAGCCATGTCCGGCTGTCTGTCCATCCGTCCGTCTTTCCGTCCGTCCGTCCGTCTGTCTGTCCATCTGTCCGTATGTATGAACGCAAGTATATCTGAATCTATAAGAGATGATAGAGACTTGTAATATGAGCTGTAGGTCCTCCTAGTGCCTGCGCAAATCGAGTTTGTTTCCGATAATCGATAACGTACTCCGTTTCTAAGCAATCGATTAAAATCGATATCGACATCCTGTTTTTTTAGCAAATTGGGTAAATATTAAGAGCTAGAGTCACCAAATTTGATATGTTTATTCTAGAATAGTATTTTATTTTATATTATATATATATATTTATATTTTATATATAGAGTCATATTGAATGGCAAAAATTGTTAAATAAAATAGTCCAACCGTCTTTACCTGGGATAGATGCACGTAACTAAGCAGCTTTAAATACGGATCTGACGGGAGAGCAAGGTCAATGTGATCCACATGTAAAGAAAATGCCGTGAGTCATAGTATAAGTTGCATACCAGTGACATTCTGCAAAAGAAATTACTCTAAACATGAGTCTGCGTCGCAAATGTGCAGAACCAGTTGATGGCAACTATTTTTTCATAAGCTACAAAGCTATATGTATGCTTATGGGTGTGTAAGTGAGTGTGTGAATATTCAAATTTAGTACATTTTGTTGTTGTTGGTGGTGTAGTACCTTCTGCAGATTTCCTTGGATTGCAAATTGAAGTCGCAAATTTGCATGCACTGCGATACGCAATGAATAAATCAGGTCCACATATTTCATACACTCTCAAAAAATCGATGCCGTGGAGGCACACGCCCAAACTCGTTCATCCCTTGAATAAATAGCCTATAGCTACGTTCTACACATTATTATGGTGTGTGTACAAATATATTAAGTATACACAATATATGTATACGTCAAGTATCGCACTTGCAAATTATTTCCGTGGCAAGGATAAGCGGTGCCGCAAAGTTAAATCAACTTATTTTTTGTTCTCGCTGCAGCTGCTCAGCTGCTGCGGCGCTCAATAAAGTTTCAATAGCTTTTTATATAAATTGCAAATTACATTAAACAGATTACAGCCCCACGGCTGGTATTCGAGCTCAAGGCCTTTAGGCGTCCTTAAGGCTCTTCCGCTCTTGCGCTCATCTTGTTGACAACGGAGCTGTTAATTATTTGTTACTTGAGAGCTCGACACATGCAGCAGCAACAACATGCTTACATTAATAAAACATTGGATTTATTAAGTATGCACATAAATAAATGAATGAAAATCTGGCAAAAAAAAAAGAAGAAATGTTTACATGCCCGGCTGAAACCTTTTAAAGATTCTTGAAAAGCCGGAACCAGCTTTAATGACACCTCTTGGCATATTTATGCTTCACTTTTATTTATTGTTTTATCTATTCTTGCAGCCTTCGTAAGAGATTTTTTTAGCTGTGCTTCGCTTAGTCAAGCAGCCCTTGGACTGGGTCCTGGGAACCCCTTTTTTGCCCGGAACCTATTTAAAATGTATATGAAGGGAATATATATTCATCATTTCATTTCTTGAGCTTATGTATTTATATATACATAGCTTGGGTGAGCTAATTTCGTAAAGTAAGCCAAATCTAGTTTACAAAGATCTTTGGATGGTTTTCCCCATTTACAGTCTCCAAGCAGCACCTCACTGCAAAGCCTTTGCTACAGGGTATCTTCAGCACTTTTGCAATAATATATTTTCTTAGTATTCTATGTATATACTACGTATGTATGTCTATGGTGATGCTTCTTGGATGCTTCTTGATGACTTAAAGTTCTGTTGCATATTGGTATCCTTTTTATGTCCTATCATATCAAAAATGGGTAAAAAATAGCCCGGCCTTGCCCGTGGCACGTATGTTATAAAATCAATGTTCTCAAAAAGCTTTGAAAATGATTTTGAAACTGAGCGGGCGCTAATCAAACTGCTTTCATACAAAAGTATTCCGTTAATTTACTACTGTTGCGAGTGGAATTTCTCAAATCGCTGAAACACGTATTCATTATACTCTTATGTAGAGCTTTGAAAATAAGTTTGATGCAAATCGGACACAACTTAAAATTAACCATAAAAATCTTTAAAAATCTTGCGAAAAATGTGAAACACCCCTCAAATGATTTTTTATGTAGACCCACCAAATCTTTGACCCCCATTTATACCAAGGAGGGAATTTCCCGAAACCCCATCTTAACGTGCACCTTCATCACGTAAGGTAACTACAGTGAAAATTTTAGCTTCCTGGCTCTTACGGTTTGGGCTGTGCGTTGATCAGCAATCAGTCAGTCAGTCAGTCAGTTAGTCAGTCAGTAAGGACAAACAGTTTTATATATAGAGATTATTGATCAGAATGACGAGCTGACTCGATTTAGCATTTTCCTTGTGCCAGTCTGTATGAACGCGACGATCTAGGGAGCTACATCAAACGAGTATTTTATTTTTGTCAAACTAAAATATTAATCAAAATTATGCTAGAATGTTCGTATGGGTAACTCGACGTGGAGTTCACAGTATCTTTTAGTCGGGCACACCCGAACAGAGCAAACTTCAGACTGTGGAAATATTTCAGATTTTAGAAATAGCTTTTTACTCGCGAATTGAATATGTTCTGGTTTGTCTAAACCTGTAAATATAATTGATTTTGGGTATTTACCAACTGATTTGTTAATGTTGTAAACATGTAAATGATGTTTTAAATGAAGGAATGATTTATTTCTATTATTATTCCTATTGGAATGCGGTATATTTCATGCCAATTATTTCAGGTTCTTTGTGACTTAAGCCCCTTTCTGTTGCCAATCTTTTTGTTTTTATTTACTATTGTATTTGCATTGTATTTTTTTTTTTTACTTGGTGTCCAACTAACCCGTTTTTAATTTAAAAAAAATTTGTTGTTATTCTTTTTTTTGTGATTTGGTTCAGGTACCCACTTAAAAGCATTTGGAGTCGCGTTCGCTTTGGCAACCGTTGGAGACCCTTGACAGTCCTTGGTAGAATGTTGAAAAAAAAATCTGCTTATTTATTTATGGGCCTGAAAAGGGACGAAGTGCGGGCCGAGAAAAAGGCTTTTTGGTTTCCTCCTCACTTTGTTTTTATACCCTGAACCCATTGAAAATGGGTAAAAAGGGTATATTGTATTTGTGCAAAATGCAAATGTATGTAACAGGCAGAAGGAAGCATCTCCGACCCCATAAAGTATATATATTCTTGATCAGCATCAATAGCCGAGTCGATCTAGCCATGTCCGTCTGTCTGTCCGTCCGTCCGTATGTATGAACGCAAGGATCTCAGAACCTATAAGAGCTAGAGACTAGAGAGACTAGACTAGAGCTAGAGCTGAAATTTTAGATGTAGGTGCTCCTAGTGCCTGCGCAGATCGAGTTTGTTTCCGATAATCGATAACATACTCCGTTTCAAAGTAATCGATAAAAATGTATATCGAAATCCTGTTTTTAAAGCAATTTTTGTAAATAATAAGAGCTAGAGTCACCAAACTTGACATGTAGCTTCTAGAAAAGTATATATATATCAAGTATCTTTCATTTTATACCTATCGCCACCTCCCCGCTACTCTCTATCTATAAGCGCGCGCTGCATTTGGTGTTGGAATATGAGGGTTCAGGGTATCCCCTAGTCGGAAGCTCCCGACTAGAACCTCTTACTTGTTACTGTTGTGCTTATTATTGACTTACTTAACTTTTGTGCTGCTATTGTTCCATTGGACACCTAAAAATTAAGATAAATATCTCAAAATATCTGAAACTTTTTGCACAACTGAAACTTTTATCGTTATGTTTTTAGGATGGAACTCATTTCACAGTGCACCCCCAAGACACGAGCTTCCAACTAATGCAATTAGCTCAATTGTCAAATGGACAGCAAGGAATTGGGCGGAGCCAACTTTTTCTACAAAACTTTCTCAGCCAAATGCGAGCAGGCGCGCAAAAATCGTGGCTTCAGCAAGTTTTACAAAAACTCTCCAAAAGAAACATAAATAGACAATTAATATTGATTGCGTATTCCTAAAAGATAAAATAAAAATGATAAACTCAATAAGTTTTGGTCATATTAATCTTGTGCATATTTTAATTGAATTTCGAACTTGGCTGCAAATGCAGAATTAATTGGAATTTCTTGCGATATTGACTGTCGTTCCCGACTTGTTGACTAATCGCATTAGCTTCGTATTTGCATACGGCTTCAATGAAGCGTTGTACAAATTATAAAATAATTTCATTACATTTACGCTTCAGAGCATCCCTAGAAACTGTTTGTGCATACTTTCCAATAAAATGGGAGGCAGTTGGCTTTTTGTACCCTAAACCAATTGAAAATGGGTAAAAGGTTTTAATCGTTTTGTGCAAATATACGTAACATGCAGTATCTCCGACCCCGTAAAGTATAACAAGTAAGAGGTTCTAGTCGGGAGCTCCCGACTAGGGGATACCCTGAACCCTCTTATTCCAACACCGAATGCAGCGCGCGCTTATAGATAGAGAGTAGCGGGGAGGTGGCGATAGGTATAAAATGAAAGATACTCGATATATATATACTATTCAAGAAGCTACATGTCAAGTTTGGTGACTCTAGCTCTTATTATTTACCAAAATTGCTTAAAAAACGGGATTTCGATATACATTTTTATCGATTACTTGGAAACGGGGCGAGTTATCATTTATCGGAAACAAACTCGATCTGCGCGGGCACCAGGAGGACCTACAGCTAAAATTTCAGTCTCTAGCTCTTATAGGTTCTGAGATCCTTGCGTTCATACATACGGACGGACGGACGGACAGACAGACGGACATGGCTAGATCGACTCGGCTATTGATGCTGATCAAGAATATATATATTTTATGGGGTCGGAGATGCTTCCTTCTGCCTGTTACATACATTTGCACTTTGCACAAATACAATATACCCTTTTTACCCATTTTCAATGGGTTCAGGGTATAAAAAGCAGTGGATAGTTAGTATTGCGGAAAGGAATAAGGCGATGGGCAGTTGTCCATTCGACCAGTGAGCCCAGTAAATAGCAATAATTATTTTCAGGGTATCCTATAGTAAGGCAATCTCGACTAGAGCATTCATACTTGTTTCTTTTTTTTAAATCAGTGAGATGAACAACAAATCGTATTTTTTTTTTGTTTATTTATTTTATTATATATGCCAGGAAGGCAACAAATCTTAAAAATATATTTAAAATAATATCAATTCTTCCTAAAAAGTGAACAGGGAAATACTCACTACTACAAAATTACATATTTATATTCATATATGCATTTGAATACAAAGCCATACAAGGAAATCGTTTTAATTTAAGCGTGTTTGTGTTTTAGACACAAAAGAGTGGAAAACTAAACCCAACTCTGCTTGAGGTAGAGCTTTCTGGTTGGCATCATAAATATCAATTAAAGTAAAAGCTATGAACCCAGTTGACAAGGATTGTAGTTGTGTAATTTATAGGGTCCTCAACGGAGTTATATTTAAAGCAAGCTTCGAGATCAACTCATTTAATTAGTTTGCTCAAGCTGAGACCTCAGGTTTTATGAAGAACTTGATATTACAAGGAGATTGAAATTAAATTTATTTTGAAAACTTTTTAAATTGGTAATTTGTTGATATCTTACCTAAATGCTTGTCGAAAAATATATAAGGTTTTGTTCTGCCGCGAGCTGCAAATATTTAAGCAGTCTTCATAAAAATTACATAAATATTCAAGTGTAGCATATGCAGATGCACACACAGATACACTCGCTCTATCACTCTATGTTGCCCTTTGCAGTCACTGGCACCAACATTCATGCGCACACCTATGTATATACACACTATGCTGGTCGTACCACGCCCATGAACCATTTATCAAATGTTGCTTTTGACATTGCGCACATCCTGCGGAAAATTAAGACACTGCCTGGCACGCTCCCTAAGCAATTTAAGTGTCCATTTTTTATGGTGCGCACACAAGTTGCATGTGTGTGTGCGTGAATGCACATACATTTCAGGCTTCAACAGCTTATATTTTATGAACTACACCAAAATGTGCAAGCAATTCGTGCAACATATGTACTGGTCAGAGACATGGCCAGCTGATGCAAAATAGTCAGTTAGTGCACTTTGAGCCAAAATGTCACGTTTGTTGCCGTGGCAACCGGTACACAGTTGTAGCTGGCACTTCATGCGACTTATGTGGCAGCAAGACACAAGCTCCCATTGCTTCGGAGCAGCTAAAGCACTTAATGGTTGGCAGACAACGTTAATGAGCTACAGCTCATATCTGTGACTCTGCCTGTGGGACACTCAATTGTTCATTTTGCAGACTTGTTCGATGCGCCCAAATGCATATCAATTACAACACATTTAAGGCGCTTCAGTACAGAGTAAATGCAGTAGCCCATTGGGTCAATTCATCAGTGCGGTCCACTGCAGTTGCAGCTGCGGCCGATAATGGGGCACCAGGCTCTCATTGACAGCAGCAGCAGCTGCTGAGCTTGGGCTACACTTAGTGGGACAACGGTGTGTATGAAAATCGACAATATCGATGCTGGAGCTATGAGCTTGTTAACAGCATTTAGTAAGCCTGTCCCACTCAAGTAGTTATCGACTGGATCTCCTTGCACATTTTCCTGCTGCACTGCACAAAGTATCCTCAAGTGCGACCGCCTGCCACTCGCTTTGTGCGCGATGCTTGCATGAAGAACATCTTTTTGGTTTTCAACTATATATACAATTTTTTTTTGGTTACCACCATCTCCTGCTGTATGGTACCGGCGTTCACGGGACCCTTTGTTGCGTGGGCGCATCCTTTGGGGGGACTGTGCATAATTTAAACTCCATTGTTGACTGCCTTGCGTCGAGTTCGACATTTTGCGCTTAAATTATTTTACGTTGCTAAGGCGCTTACAAAACAGCAGCCGACAAGGCGACAAGCCAACAAACCAACCTGCCCGCAGGCCCTAGACAATTTTATTATAAACAGTGTAGAGTTCCTAAATACGCCCTAGTCGGGTTATTTGGCCGCAAAACACTTTCATGCGGTGCCACAACAAGCTTTAAGATTTCTGTAAAAGGCAATGTAAAATGTGGAAAAATTAAACAATACTTTAGTACTAAGAGACAATTGACAACAGAAAGTCAAGAAATGTCGGAATTTTCGGCACGCCGAAGATAAGCAACCCTTCCTCACCTATGACTTAGGAACGCATCAATCTCGTGAACTTTAAGGGCTAGAGACTTTAATTCATAATATATTTAATAATAAAAGTATTTAAACATAAAAGTGATAATAAACGGGGGAAGCTAAATTTTTTTTCGATATTTCTCCTTACATGCAGAATATCAATAAATATCGATTTTGGGACATGATTATTTAAGCATAACTCGAAAATATGCCAAACTTGCTATGGAGGTTCTGGTGTTGTAAAAACAGCTTAGAAATATTTCATTCTTTGGAAACCAGTTTCACGTTCCCCTTCGAATTGAAAATGTTTTTAATTTACTAATAATAATTTTACACTTTGACCTGTTTCAATGGGCTTGCAGTATAATATTGTATTTTCTGGGTCATTGTCAATTTGGCAGCCAGGGAAAGGCTCAAAAGCTAAAATTTCTTCCCCAAGCTGAGAAATCCTTTGCGCAGTCTGCAAAGCCCTATTATAATCCGAAGTGAATTCGTCAGTCAAGAGATACTTTTAGGAAATAATTCCACTTATGTCAACATTTACTCTCAGCGAGGCTACGAACGCTAAGAGCACGGCATTTAATCGTTGCATCGAAACTGAAATGATGCAATAGAAATTAGTGCAAAGGTAAGAAGCAATTCGCCATCGCCTGCTGCAACAGATTACTCGAAAGTAACACTAAAAAAAGTAAACGAGCGCTAGCTGAAACACCTTGGACAGCAGGTGGACTGGAATTGAGTTGGATTGGAATTTGGATTCGGATTGGTGCGCTGGGGTCCTGTACTCGGCGCTCACATTGGCATGCAATGCTCGTGCTGGCGTTGAAATTTAATTTACACCTTTGCACGTACCCAAACAACAAAATACGCACACACACTCATACCCACACATGGTGCTGATGGGCGTGAGCAATCATCAGGTGCCTCTTACCCTAACCCCGTCTTTGGAACTGGTTAGACCAAGCTGCAGCAACAACAGCGACTGCCGCAGTGTACAAAAAGTTTTCTTTTGCAATTTAGCTTGTTGCTGTTACCATTTTCGCTGTTTATTGCTGTTGTTGTTGTTATTGGCGTCGTTGTACATGCGTCGGACGTGGCTGGGTTGTCGGTTAGTGCGGTTATTTTTGACTTTTACTCAGCTCGCTTTTGTTGTGCCGCTAATGCATGTCGATGCCAATAAAACCGACCCACTGCCGCCCATCTAACTAACCGCAAAGCTCATGCCGCTGGCTCTGACACTGGCTGAGCCACTGCCTGCAACAGCTGTCTCCGTCCCAGTCCATGTGTCCAACTGCTGCCTCTGGCAGTGTTTATCTTGCTGTTCGCACCTGCAAAACTTCTGGGAGCATAAGTTTTTGTCTGTTTTATATGGCAGTTTGTGCGATGTGTCCTCGCCCCCGGAGCTCGTCAGCCGGCACGATGCCTTTACAAATTCGTGTAAATTGAATTTATTGAGGCGTGCGTGTACGCACTTGATGACTTTGGTTGCCAAATTGGCTTCGGGGTATTTTCGTTTACGCGGCCATAAGCAATTTTTGACAGCCAACTGGCAGGCTACGCGCTGAATCGAACAAAAAATCCGCCCACCAGCCTTTGACCCATCTGGGGCAGCCATTAAGCAACAGTTGCAACCGTTTTCCGTTTGTTGCATTAGCTTAATTTGCTAGCCAGCTGGTGTTGCTGGCCGATGAAAAATTCCATGCGCTAATAGAAGACAACTTGCTAAACGGGCGCGCCCAAAGTTATGCTACAATATTTTTATGAAACGCCACTTTTCAAGGCGGAGCAGCGGGCCAGCGACTGGGCATGAATGTCCTCAACAGATTGCATTGAATTTGGTGCACAAAAACGCGGACAGCACAGGGCGGCACCGGGAAGGAAGTTATCTTTTATAGTGCCAGCTTAGAGTCTCGCCTTTTCTTTTTCTACAGCAGCGACTTTACAAAAGTTCTCTCAAAAGTAGCGACGGCTCCGGCCTTGTGACTTTTTGCACAGTTCTGTGCACAGCAACTTGTTAAAGTGCAGAATTGTGATTAACATAATCCCTTGAAGCAGGCGTGCGACAGCTGCAGATGCAGCTTAGAGCTGCAAAAGGTTATTTAAGCATTTTAACAGCAGCCAAATGAATTGTAAGCACTTGTCGCCCCATCGAAAAACTTTTCGTGTGTTTACACGGCACCAAATTAAATTTCCGGCGAACACATAAACAGAACAGCACAAAAACCCAAAACAAACCACGTCCTGTATACCTACAGGAGAGTAATGAAGTTTTGCGCTCAATCAAGTTTAATAAGGAATTATGCCTCCAGCAACAGCAAAAACTGGAAAAAACTGTACATCAGAGCAGCAGCAGCAGAAGCAGCCGTGAAGCGTCAAAGAGCATGTTTACAAGGTGTCACCGAATGTCGCCAAAATGGGACGCAATTCGACAGAGTCAGCGAGTCATGAAAGGAAGTCTTTTAAGTTGCGGGGCAGTTGGGAAGCAAAGTATTTCCGCCCGAAATTATGGTCGGAAATTTGAGAAATGTTGAACATTATCAGTAATGCGACTTGTATTATTTAAAAATGTATAAAACATTTTGTCCAGCTACAAATGGGTATGGATAATATTTAAAAGTGTTTTTATGATCTCATTTTTATTAAATTTTGGGGACATAAAGATACATTTTAAAGGGGAGTGTCTACATCTGTGTATACTATACGATAGTCTACATACCAAATGTTATGTAACAGAATGTCAAAATCGATTTTTATCGATTTCATGGCAATAAAAGTGAACTCTTCGTGCTCTGGACTACCAGGCTTACCACTCCCAAAGACCATATAAATGGTCCATTATATGGTCTTTGCCACTACCATTATGAACCTCCATGATCAAACTATGTTAGCAAAGCCAGCGCACACCATGTACAGACACCCGCTCTAGGTGCCGTTAACGGTAACATGAGTTTAACATAAGCTCAATATCAATCAGAACTCAGTTCAAGCCGCGCAAAGCAACAGCCAACAAGAATTGGGTGACCTGCAATACGACACTCACTGAGTGAAACTCAAGGTCGTTTTGTGACACATTTCTATCTACACACTTTACATTGGCTGCTGTTGAGCTGTGCGAGCTGTCCCAGCGAGGCGACGCTCCGGATGTGGGTGCGGTTGAGTGAGTTGCATTTTGAGCGTACAGTTATATGGTTTCTCTTGCTTGAGTCTTTATCAAGTGAGATGTATTTTAATGTGCCTGTTCTTATTGTTTCTGTTGTTTTTTCAGTTTTAGCTGGGTTTTCGTTGTTGCTGCTCTCTTTTGCCTAGGCCTATTTCGTTTTTAGTCAAGTCATTTGTGTGACCCTGAACCTATGAGCGCGCACAATGATAGTCACGCACACACACACCCACAGCTTTGAAGGCCCCCCCACACTTTATCATCAATTCGTTGCGAATAGTAGAGAGCATGAAAAACATTTTTCATCAGCATGAATTTCCCTTTAGACATTTGCATTGTTTTTTCTCTCCATTTTTCTCGCACACATTTTTGAAACTTTGGGCAGACTTTATTATACTTATTATCGCTGCATACTTTGGCCGACGTTTAAATTGCAATGTTCAACGTTCTGTATATGTAATTCTTTTCTTCTCTCTTCTTTTTTTATTTGACCTGTGTGTGTATGCATTTTTTTCTGTGTGGTTGCTGCCCAAGTTTGAGTGAGCACTTGACTAAAATGATGGCAATTGTTTGGATTAACATAATATGCTTAACATAAAGCCAAAGCCGCAGTATATTTTAAGGTTAAGGACCCAACTAGTTTTCGAAATTTAATACGTTTCTTCATATTTCCATTTGTATGTCAATGTTATTTTTCTGTACTTTAAAGCTTCTTTAAGGGAATCATCTAGCCGGTCTCTGTCTCAATTGCGGTTCTCTCATTTGCTTAAGGTATTTTTGTTATAAGCCGCAAATTTGTCTGTCGGATATTTTTGGAATCAAATAAGTTAATAAGACTTCATGCAAAATCACTTCATTTTAGCCAAAAAATAAAAGCTGGGATTTGTTTTATTTTTCAAGTCGTAAATTGCTGTTCATTGTTAGTGTCTAATTGTTGACTAGGTTTTGCTTTGGTATTCAAAGTTGAGGAGGGTCTCTAAAAAACATTTTTCTTTCATATTGAGAGCACATGTTTTGTCAACTTTGGTGATGCAAAATAAAACTTGTTCGGGGAGATTGCATGGACAAGTTTATGTACTCAAGTATGAGTACTATCAACATCTTCTACATAAGGCAAAAGTCTCGCAAATTGAGGCAAAAGTTGCCTACATGGCCTTGGCAATATAACTATATGTATGACTGTAGCTACCAGGGCTGCATCTGCTTGACTGCCTACATTGCAGGCAGGATACATATAATCTTTATTGTGTTATTTTAATTTAGAAAACTAAGTTGGCGAAGCAGAGAAGCACGCTGCAGGCCAGGCCAGGGCAGCGTAGAGCAGAGCAGGAGCAGGTAGCCCGGCAGGATGTTCAAGCAAAGTTGAAAGGAACCAGCTCCATCGCCTCATTGCTTTTGCGAGACTGTAGTTTGTATTCAATCAAAAGTTTCAATTTTGTTGTAGCGTTCATAAAATGTTGGTAGCGTTAACATCGCCGCATTCCTGCTTGCCCACTGGCCTCTTGGCTTCCCTGCTTCTGGGTCGTGGCATCAGTTTGCCAAACTATGCGTAGCATTGCTTTAATGATGTTGCCATTGCTCGGAGGTTGTTTCCTGTTTTGCTCGACCGCTATTTTGACCCGGGCTTAACTTTAATTTGGAAACTATGCGATGCTTCCACATCGCCTCATTCACATTTTCGGTTTACTGTTTGTCTTCTGTTTTCTTTTACTTCTTAATGTTTGTGTGTGTATTTTTATGGCAAACATTGCAAATAATTTAATTTGTTTTAAATGTTGACTGGCCGGCAAGTGCACAAGATATTTCTATTTGCACTGCACTTACGGAGGGGCAAACAAGTTATCGTCAAATGCTCTCACGAGTACCGCTGCGTTGTAAAAACTGAAATTAAAATCGAATTAAATAATCGATTTAAAGCAATAAACGATACGTATTCCACTTTATGGTCGGAGCATAAAATCATTGAAGTCAAATAAAAACCCTGTAAATGTGTGCCAATTAAGACTGACAAAAATAGTGTTTTAATAATTGTATTTACTTATAGTAGACAATCCAGAGTATATTACACCTAGCACAGCTTGTTTAAGCTCTGTAAAGTCTATCAAATAGGTAAGCAAATATACAGAAGGGCTGTCTTTAACAGGCGGATGCCGTGGAGGCCTTGGATTCGAGCATACATATATCACAGAAATCGACAACATATAAATCACTTGCTTAATCAATGGTCATTTTATAAAGTCAACGGCAAACTGAAAGCCGGCAGCAGTGCCGCTGATTGGCATTAAAAACAGTTAAAAGTTTGCTGATCTGGATCCATGGAATCCATGAATTAAGATTAAAGATTGAATTTCAGCTGTTCATGTATATATTTTAAATATAATAAATGTATATAATAACCAGCGGCCATTCCTCGGTCTTTCCTGTGTCAGTTTTGTGCTTCAAATTTTATTTATAGCTTATTGCGCCTCTTCTCGCCTGTGCAAAATATTAATATTGCCGTACTATCTTGAACTGCACGTCTTAAGTTACATTTTTCATAGAATCCACAGTTTCTGCTAATGTAAGTTGTTTGGTAATAATCTTGATGCCGAAAATTAAATTTTGTTAATTCAACCTTTGACCAGCATTTCCATCCAAGTGCCGTGGATTATGTGAAAAAACGAATTGAATAAACTTTCACAAGGTCTTTGAAATTGAGTTTGAAACGATCCGATGGTTAACAAAAACGAAGCATGCAACTTTTACAGATGCGATAGGAATTGCCGAAATCGCTGACACACTTATTCATTAATATATTTTCTAAGAGGGACGGTATTATCGAAAAGTGTACAACATGTATCAGATGAGTTTTGACGGATGTTCGTCCCATCGTCTTCAAACTTATTCTCAAAGTACTACATAAATACTAAATATATGCGTGTTTTTAGTTATTTGAGCAATTTTACTCGCAACTTCGGAAATCAGGCGGAAAATTTTCTAGTATGCTACTTCTTCAACGTAGAACCGTTGATCCCAAATTTTGTTGCTTAGTCGAAAGATCTTAAACCTGTACGGGTGGACTTAAATATTCCACGTGCTGGAAGTGGGCAAAAAAGTAAGTAAGTAAAGTTACTTAAAATTATTGAAATTTTTATGTAAGTTATTCAATAGTAAAAAATAGTAATCTAATAACGTCACTGACCAATTTTGCTGTGAAAAGAGGCTGTGGCCGGACGGACGAATAAAAGACACCCGTCGTGCTGGTGATAATATTAAAACTATTTTTATTCTGATAAGTTCGATTCAAATGTATTAAATACTTAGGTTGACACTCGTTTTGCGACCATTAATAAATAAATAAATAAATAATATTGAAATAAAATATAACTAGGTGTTAGATGGAAAGAAAAGCAAGGAAACACCAAGTAGCCAGGGTAAGCAAGCCGAGATTAGCACTTAGATAATACTTTTTTCTCTAAAATAAAAACCTTATATATAGGTTTTTGGTTGCGTGGAAGTGTTACATACAACCTTAGATTGTAGCCGTGCAGATGTTGATGAATGCATGTTGGCTCATATTCGTCGGGAATATGGGCTGCGGGTCAAGGGTGATACCACAATGCTTCTCACACGTTCTTTTAATTATTTAAAAAAGGAGAATTTTCGGAAGCCGAATGACCAACGTCGAGTCGGGGCAGGGGAAGTGTAAGAGAGAAGAAGAAATTTATAAAGAAAGAAAGATTTCCTCAAGCGTTCATAGTGGTGTATTATATATACTGTGATACCGTGGCCGCAAACCCCACACTAGCATGGTCATCAGGCTGCTCGCCTATCTTACGATTAATGGTGACCCCTTTGGCACACTATGGCGTTAATCTTTTATTTAAACGGTAGCTTATTCAAGAATCATTATAAACGTTTTAATTCAGAACATAATTTTTCATCCCAAAAAAAAAAATAATAATAATAAGCAAATACAAAAGATACGCTAATTAAATTATTGTAAGCCCGTTAGAGTTGAGCCTTATGTAGGGTGTATCTAACATAATGGACTTAAAACAAAAATCTTAAAGGGAGTTCTTACGGCATTGGTAACCTGAACCCAACGACCTAAAAAGGTTATAATGTATTTGGGCAAATATATATAACAGGCAGAAGGAAGCATCTCTGACTCCATAAATAATATATATATTCTTGATCACCATCAATAGCCGAGTCGATCTAGTCATGTCCGTCTGTCTGTCCGTCCGTCCGTATGTATGAACGCAAGGATCTCAGAGCCTAAAAAGCCTGAGACTGCATTTTTTAAATTTTAAACAGAGAGCCTCCTAGTGCTCGCGCAGATTGCTCCGTTTTCAAGTAATCGATAAAAATCGATATCGAAATCATATTCTTTTATATACGATTTTAAATAATACAAGCTAGAGTCACCAAATTTGATATGTAGCTTCTAAAATGGCATTTATATATATCAAGTATCTTTCATTTTATAGCTTTCAAACCCCTACCTGCTACTTCTTCATAACTATAAATCAAGATAATAAACTTCTCTTACTTGTTTTTTGTTACGAGATATAGGTAAGCTGGGCTAGTCGATCAGCCCCTTTAAAATTAAAACAATGAAATTTACGGTAATTTTACGACCGAAAGCTTTTATCTGTACAATATTTTTTTATTTTCTAAAAACTTATTTTATTGCTGAAGAAAAGGGCGAGTAAAAACAAGAAAAAAGAAGAACACGTTTGCTCACTCAAACGATCGAGCGTTTGTCTATTGCTGCCTTAACTTGAAGAGCAGTTATTTAAGAATGGTTGGTTATGTGTATTTATCTTATAGCTTATATATAGCTTAAACCAATCCAGGCAGTCATTTTTCTTGCACGCTAGAGAGCTAATGCTAGAGTGAATACAACCATGTAAGACTTATAATAATAAGAAAATTTTTTTTCGTTTTATCAGGGAATTTTTCCTTGTTTGCTTTATTTTATTCTGTGGTGTTTTATGGTTATTCAAAAATAAAATAATACATGATTATACGCTTCTTAATTCTTCTAAAAGGGCCGATCTACTATTAATAATAAAACGAAGGGTTGACAAAAGTTATGACCTACTCATAGGCATAGCGGAAATTCAAATAACAAGCGCCACTACAGGAGTTTTCAGATCTTTACTAAAGACCTATCTAAATAATTATTATTGTTAGTTTCATTAGCCATATTAATCTGTACATATCATCTAATTATTTGTTAATATATTTGTTTCTCTAAGGGAAATAGTCGGGTTTTTAATCGTGCGTATAACTGGACATTGAGTTTAAATTTTATATCTCTATATATAAAACTGTTTGTCCTAAATGACTGACTGACTGACTGACTGACTGATTGGTGATCAACGCATAGCCCAAACCAATAGAGCTGGGTAGCTGAAATTTTCACTGTAGTTACCTTATGTGATGAAGGTGCACGATAAGACGGGGTTCCGGAAAATTCCACCCGCAAGTATGGAAAATTCGCGAAAAACGTTTGTATGAATCTTTTTTGTTTACCATCCGATTGGCCTCAAACTCAATTTTAAAGTTCTTTGTTCAAATTCATTTGAGGGGTGTTTCACACTATTCCTAAAATGTATTCCTCCTTGGTTGAAATGGGGGTCAAAGATTTTGTGGATGACATTTCGCGAACAAATTCATTTTCAAGGATCTACATAAGAAAATCATTTGAGACATGTTTCATATATTTCGTAAAATCTAAACTCCTTCGGTGGAAGTGCATTTTAAAGATTTTTTTGGCGACTTTAAGTTTTGTCCGATTTGCATCAAACTTATTTTCAAAGCTCTACATAATAATATGATGAATACGTGTTTCAGCGATTTGAGAAATTCCACTTGCAACAGTGGTAAAAGGGCGGAAAACTTTTATATGAAAGTAGTTTGTTTACCGTCCGCTCAGTTTCAAAATCATTTTCAAAGCTTTTTGAGAACATTGAGTTTATAACATGCGTGCCACGGGCAAGGCCGGGCTATACCCGCTAGTTTTACTTATAAACAAGTAAGAATGGCTATCTACTGCACAACGAAGCGTTTGCAGCTTTGAAAGGAGAATTGCCAAGCTCGCAATTGAGAAACACATTCTTTTTTCGAGCATAAACTCATTTTGCGACCAATTCTTCTTATAGAACTTTATGATAAACACAGTAGTCTGATGTTGATAAGAATTATCTTTTATATGTTAAACAAGGTAAGGCTCGTAAATGCAAAGGTAGGTTGAAATATCTAGCTAGACAAAAAAGTTGTTAATACGAAAACTTAATTACAGACTGAAAACATATGTATATACAGACTGACTGACCAACTCAGCTGTGGCTATACATCAATAATATATACCTTTAACTATATACATATGTTTGAAAAGTAACTCAATTAATTGCATGAATGCTCTTTGATATTAATCTAGTAGTTGTCAATATCTTGGGTCATTAAATTGTTCGTAATTCGCTTCCGTTTTTCGGCGAAAATTAATAAGCCTTTATGAAGAAAACCTGAAAACATGAATTTATTCATTTAAATTGCTATTTGAATTATGTGGAAATGTACTTTGTGCCTGTGTATACTTTTACAATTGCAATTTTCTTCTAATTAGACGAGCCCACAATGGAAATTGCGAATGCAAAATGAAATTGCAGCTTTGTGCCTCCAGGTTACAATTCGAAACTTGTTGCGAGCCAAGAAATATGAGCTCTCCCTGCGAATAGCGGCCTACCTGGCTTACCTGGCTACAAAACGCTTTCCAATTGCCATTCATACTTAATGAGCCGACATGAGCTGGTGCACATGAAAAGCTGCAGTTACATTAGCTTCCCGCTTAAACACAAATGTGCGTGTTTTGGAGTGTGTGTGTGTATATGTATGTGTGTGTGTATGTGTGTGGGTAAGTGTGTTAAACAAAGCAGCAGCAGCACAATGGCAACGGCAACCATGGCACCTACCATGTTCTAAAATTTTATATATGTAACTCCATTAGCTGCACACTGAACCATGCCCCGTATTTAAAGCTGTTGGTGTTGCCACTTGATGCCAAATCAGGCAGCTGCCTGCCGATGTGCAACACAATTGAGCAGCGACTGACCCTTTTAAGTAGCTGTTAAACTCGTGCAACATCGCAAGCTGCCTCTGCTTTGGCTGCTTAGCGACAATTGCAGTTACAATTAAACTTAATTGCAGCTAAGCGCTTTTGCCCTCACACCTTACACCTCGTGTCCGTGCATTGCTATCAGCCAGACGCCAGCAGCCAGTCGACAACCGCCAGCAGACATCCACCATCCGCCATACGCTGGTGCTTGCCAGCTCATTAAATTTAATGTGCATACTTAAAGAGCAATTAATATTGCCACAGTCCCAAAAATATGCAATAAAAATAGTTGCTAGCACGAAAATGTATGGCGCTCCTGTCTGTCAGTCAGACAGTCAGTCCCTCCGCCGTGGCGAGCAGTTTCCTGCTCGACTATTATAGTTTATGCAATCAACTTTAAGAGCACTATTTCTGTCATGTGAACGTTAAGTATGCCGCGACGTGCTTTTACAGCTCATGCATATTTATGGTCAGATATACCCTACCAGGAAACGTACGAATCTAAGGTAATATTCAGTAGTATATGGAAACTTCCAACTTAACTTAACTTTCAGTGAACCTTTATTTAAACTATTAAATATTAATAAGATGCTACATTTATGGATATTTATAAAATTTTTAAATATATAAATTTAAAATATTTATAAAAATTCTTAAGTTAAGTACAATTCGTACTTTATTTCAGATAAGCTCTGAAAAGGTTTAGAATAAGTACTAAAATACTAGAATCAAGTACAAAAAATTAGGTTTAGTTGTATTTATACTTAATGTAAGCTTTAAAAAATCAAGAAGAATAAAAGTTATACATATCTATGTATATCATGTGTATTTTTGGAACCGACACGGCGTCGTCCCGACGGCGGCGTCTTTGCTATTTTCTAGCGAGATCAATTTCGTTACTTTTCGCCGTCGTTGAGACGAAGCCGTGAGCTTGTAAGAATACGTGTGCATGTTTGTATGAATGCAACGGTGTGTGTGTATGTTTGTGCAAGTAGATCGGCGTTGATTCAGACCAAGTTCGATTGAACGGGTCATTGAAATGAACTACTGAACTTATTCAGTGATTAGTGAACTAAATCGGTCATTTATTTTACACATCCAGCTATTCAGTCGGTTATGAACTATGTATCCAGTACTCGTTCAGTCGGTCATGAACGATACACTTCGTCTAGCAACTCGTTCAGTCGACCATGAACGATGTATTCTACTTAGCAGTTCAGCCGTTCATGAGCGATACATTCTTTTGACATGTTCAGTTGATAACAAACAAAGAAGATGGCGGGATTTAAAATTCACTTTTTATTTGTTGAGTTGTAACCTCCAACATGTAAGTATCTATTAAAAAATGGTACAGTTTTATAAGTAAAAAGTATAACATATTTTTTGCAGCTGAAAAGATGAAAAATAACTTTTGTGTTCTTAATTCATCTTTATTTAAATTAGGTAATTTTACAAGTCGTGTGTTCAGCTATTTCATCATAAGAGAGAGATGCTAGAGATCGCAATTCAATTGGGCGATTACTTACATGCTAAGAATATATATATCGATAGTAGCTTAAATTAAAGTCATACATAATAATAACTTAAGAGAAAATATTGTTCGCGTGCAACTGAATAGCTGACAAAAACAAAATAACTGAACCAAGCGAATAGTTCGTGACCGACTGAAAAGCTGAGCAGAATTTATCGTTCATGACCGACTGAATAAATGAACGAGTGAACTAAATGACCGATTTAGTTCACGTCTAGAAAATGAACGAGTGAACTTATTCAGTAAATTGAACTAGAAATCCCCACTGTGTACTGCACACACGTAGTACACACAACACCCGGCTGTCTGCAGCTTTATTACTCAATGGATCATCTTCTTGTTTTTGGTGGAAAAGTAATTTCGTTATCAATGTGTGTATGTGTGTATGTGTAAGCATTAAAAGAGGCTGACATATGATGTACATATATGTATTCGACTGATATTATGTATGTATGTACATACATATGTGTATGTGTGAATGAATTGTTTTAGTTTTGCGATTTAATAATTAAATTTTTACATTTATCATAGTTTGGAACGGATGATGAAACAATAAGCTCCATGCCATCAATTGTTTCGAAACAGCTACATGGACTCGACGCAAGAAGTTGATTACCATGGACGAATGTTGTTAAACATGGTAAGAAATCCATTTTAACTATTTCAACGTTAACTTAAATAAATCATATGTTTTCTTTTCTTTTCAGGGTTCGTAATATTAAGGTATAACTTGTGAACAACTTAGTAATAAGTAAAAATAAAAAACAAGTACATTTTGGTTTTAATTTTTGTATGGGAGTTCTTCATTTAAGACTGATTGAGGCTTGTTGGAAGAATACATTAATCTTCTACCAAGGTTAAGGTATACTTGAAATATAACTTGATCTTAATTAAAGACCAAAATGTGATTTATACAAGTATTTTGGATCATAAATTTAGTATGGTTTAAGTGCGTGAGCTCTTGAATCAAAATTTATACAAGTTTATTTTAAGATCAAGCTGGGATGGTATTAAAAATCAATACAACTTGATTCAATACCATTCCGTTCTTAAATTCTGCGTAAAAGGGCTGAAAAACGTAATAAACGAAGCTTGATTCAAGTATTTTCGTACTGAAAAAGTTTTACTTGAAATTAGAATTTCATACTTTAATCAAGTATTACCCGCCTCACCGTAATTTAATGACCGGGTTTACTCGATTCAAGTACGAAATTCTTGATTTTTTCTCTCTGTGTATGATACAACCATAAGCAGAGCCTTTGTATGTATTATTCCTCTCCAGATTTGGAATATATTAGAGTAACATTCAACCAGATAATAATCTGATGCGAATATCTATGTTTTTTATCGATTTATGTAAGTATTGATCTAAAGCTATCGATTATTGGGAATTAATTAACACGTATGTGGAGCGTATCTCTTAGTCGGGCATTCTCGGCTCAAGTCCTCTTTGGGTATCCCGTTGTTCATCTTGCAGTTTTGGCAGCCCGCCAGCTGCTTATTGAAAATAACAATTAACTTTGCCCCGCAGGAATAACTTCGCAAGGGGCATGAGAGTAGCCAGTTGGGGATACACATTGGCGAGACCAGTGTGTGGCAGCAACAGCTACAGATACAGCCCCAAGTGCAGTAATCCGTGCAAAAATGCGCATTTTATTACCTGGCGCTGAGGTGGCCTTGTGTCTGCACACCTGTACATCCACTGGCTTGTCCATTAGACTGTGGTTCAGGCTTTCTGTGTGTCGGGGCTTCGGTGCCTGCTTAGTGCGAGTATTTGTTTATTTACACTTTTCTGCCGCAAAGCTTCTGTTGACACAAACTAATACATACACGAGTGTGC
This sequence comes from Drosophila ezoana, assembly GCA_035045725.1. Classification (NCBI taxonomy): domain Eukaryota; kingdom Metazoa; phylum Arthropoda; class Insecta; order Diptera; family Drosophilidae; genus Drosophila; species Drosophila ezoana. The sequence continues at coordinate 288,048 of JAWNOU010000163.1, forward strand.
CAAGGATTCATATATAACCCCATTGTGCCCGAGTGTGTTTGCGTGTATTCTATCTACGACGTCTGTGCACACGGCTGAGTGGCAGCTACTTTGCTGATAGCTGAATAAAATAAACTGATTGCGTAGTGCGGATTGACATTGTGATTGTTGTATTGTGGCAAGCTGCTTTGCAGCACTGTGTCCACATTTTGTCGCACACAGACGCAACAAATCAAAATGCAATCATTGGCATTTGTGTTAAGCAAGCAGACGCGACAATGTGCAGACATAATTTCAAGCACTTGGATTCCAGGAATTACGAAGTAATTGATGTATCCATAGAAGAAAGAAAAAAAATATATATGTAACTCATTTAAATGAAGATACAATATGTTATATACTATTTAAAGGGTGGAACCTTAAATATATTAAATCAAAGTTTTGGAAATGAGATAAAATGTATAATATACTAGATACAAGAGATAAGAGATAAGATACACAATTATTTTACAAAACAAAATTATTTTCCAAATAAAGGTATAAATGATACAAGGAGATATCCAACACGAATCTGTAATATACACACCTAAAAAATGAAAATGTTACACTCTATATTTTTAATATCCAGATATAAGCGATAAAAGATAAGATACACAAATAACACACGAATAAAAAATAAAATATGATATAATAAAAGTAAAAACAAGGATAAATGATTCCAGTAGAAAATATCCGACACGAATATGTACGATACATAATTAAAATAAATGCATAGAATGCATAGAATATTTCGAATAACATTTTAATTTAAGGTTTTTTATTTAATATAAAATATTCTGTGTAAAAGTAAAGATACAATGATGCAACAAGAAAATTTCTTAGTAATGAATAATAAACTCCCTAATTACATTTTCTAACCATAACAATATACATACATTGTATGTCTGCAGCTTCGTCGTGTCCATACGCCAACCCCTGAATACAGAAGTTAATTTAAAATTTAACCATCCAATTGCCATTAAATATGACGAATGCGCCATGTTGACCTTGAGGTCTTAGTGTAGGCCCGAGCTACCTTTAAAAAAAAATCATTAATTTTTATTGTGCATATTTTGACTGCCATTTAAAATGTTTTGTTGGTTTTTTGGCTGGTTAGCTGGGATTATTTCTGCATTATTGACAAGGATTCATAATGGAACCGCATAAATAAGCATGCCGTTTGTGCTTACTAAAAAAAGAATGCCTTTTAAATGCCACGTTAATTTAGACAATCAGGAGGCACCTTAAAGCGTCTTTCATATGAAAAACTGTAGCACATACATATGGCAGCTATGATTTCCGTGTATTCGAACTTAATTTGCCCATCGTATATCACTTTTAAACTATAAACTGTGTAGACTGCTGCTACTAGGTAGTATAGTACATATTGACAAACTTCTGGGCTCAGATCAATAATATTCTATACATATTTTTATCAAAACAATCTCTGTAGTGCATTACACATTTCTTAACAAAATTACAAGGTTGAACAAAAATGAATAATGGCAAGACCGAACCGAGAATGGAGCACATGTGGTAAACTGGCTTGGATGCCACACTATAGCAGCTGCCGGCTCCAGGCGGAAGTGGAAGTAAGAGCCAAGTACGGCAGCAACAAGCTCCCAATTGATTTAACACGCCAGCTGCAGGACTGTCTCGACTTTAGCTGCTGCTCTTGTATGATGAACAATGCAAGAATTTCGTAAGCAGCCATGCAACCTATGGGTATGTGTGGGTCTGGGCGTTTTTGTCTGTGTAACATGTGTGTAACTTGGAAATATGCGCAAAATATTTCAAGCTGCCACACACATTGTGTGAAAAGCATTACACCCCAAATGAGAGTAGCTAGTTATTTAGTGAGTTACTGCGCAGAAAAAAAGAAAATTAAAATTGCACAAAATACACTTGGCTCACGAACCCACGATGGTATAAGATAAAGTTTCTATGAATTAGGTAGGAACTAGTGCACAATGTCAGTGGACTGTACAAATTCCATTTAAGCAAGTAAGAGGTTTTAGTCGGCAGCTTCCGACTAGGGGATACCCTGAACCCTCTTCTTCCAACACCAAATGCAGTTATATATATACTATTCTAGAAGCAACATATCAATTTTGGTGACTCTAGCTCTTATTATTTAACCAATTTGGGATGTCGATGTCGATTTTTATCGTTTGCTTGGAAACGGAGTAAGCTATCGATTATTGGAAACAAACTCGATCTGCGTAGGCACTAGGAGGACCAACAGCTAAAACTTTTAAGTCTGTAGCTCTTATAGGTTTTGATACCCTTGCGTTCATACATACGGACAGACAGACAGACGGACATGGCTAGATCGACTCGGCTATTGATCTGATCAAGAATATATGTATGTACTTTATGGGGTCAGTGATGCTTCCTTCTGCCTGTTACATACCTTTACATTGTGCACAAATACAATATACCCTTTTTACCCATTTTTAATGGGTTCAGGGTATAAAAATGCGAATGCGAGTTAGCTTCCATAAGGCTAGCCAACCCAATTAAATTGCATCGATACAAACTGAAGAATTCATTAAACCTTCTGGGTGAAATTTTCTGGGAATACGACTGGCTTTGGTCAGTTATATTGTTCCAATTTTTGGGAAATGCAATATACCCAGTGGCAACTGATGCTTACTTCAATAATGCAAATTTATAATTAAATTTATGAAGTAAATTATGTAAAATCGATTTGAAAAGTGATTGGCAATACTCAATTGAATTCAGATGAATTCAGCATTCACACCAATTGGGAGAATATTCAAGTAAAATGTATGCAAAAGAATTTTAAATTTTAAAGTCTGACATTAAATGCAATTACAGCAAACCTGACGAAAATTGCAAATCTTAAGATATTCAGCGTAAATGTAATCAAGATGAATGCTACAATTTGTGTGGCAACTAAACTCGAGCCGAGCTGAGCCGAGCCGAGTCGAGCTGGCTGTCAAATCTAATTTTGCTATTTATCATTTGGCTAACTTTGTTGCCGTAAATGTGGCTTGGCTGGCAAGCGCTGCCAGTCTGAGGCAACTTAATTTTTAATGACTCAATTTGAATTTGACAAGGCAAAGGAGCTTGGCTGTTGCAACGCCCACAATGACATTCACTTTGTCATTGGTGTCGTTATGGCCGTTGACAAATTAGCGCAACATCCGCAAAATCCATCAGTGAAACTCAGTTGCCGTTGCCGTTGCTGTTGTCCTCTGAAGAGGCAGGCAACATCTAATTTCGATAATGAAAGTCGGAAGTGGCTTATAATTTTTATTATTTGCAGCACCAAAAGCGAAGCCAATGCCAATACCAGCAGCAATTCCAGAAGCAACACCATCAACAACAATGCGATCAGCAGAATGAAATCTCATAGAACGTAATTGCCGTTAGCTATTATAAGAGCCTTTTATGTAACTTTGTCAATGCTCATTGGTTGAGTCGGAAATTGGTATTAAAATTTGTTTGCATTGCGCCGTCAGGCAGACTAATTAGAGTTTCCACTAATCATCATGCCACATGAGAAGGCCTCTACTGTTCAAATTTGATAATAAATTAGATGAACTCTGCCCATGTCCATAAAAACCAAACACATAAAAAACCAAGTAAGTGCCAAGTGTTTTGGCAGCCTTTTGTTAATTACAAAGCAAAATTAATTGCGTGTAACTCCAGCGATTAGGAGCATATCAGCCTAGAACATTACGGCCAACAGCTGGCTAGAGGGATGCCCACAAAATCGCAGAGTAAGTTGAGACGCAGCTTGAGAATCTTCATGAGCCTGACTATAAATGAAATGCTAAACAATGCCTCGGACTATGCATAATGAATAGAAATGTGCTATAAGCCTCACATAGCACGACCGGTTGTCAAATGATATGTTTGGACATTCGCCATTTGGACAAAAGCAAATAAAACAAGTAAGAGGTTCTAGTCGGGAGCTCCCGACTAGGGGATACCCTGAACCCTCATATTCCAACACCAAATGCAAATATATATACTATTCTAGAAGCTACATGTCAAGTTTGGTGACTCTACGTCATATTATTTACCAATCAATTTCTTGGAAACGGGGCAAGTTATCGAATATCGGAAACAAACTCGATTTGCGCGGCCACTAGGAGGACCTACAGCTAAAATTGCAAGTCTCTAGCTCTTATCGGTTCGTTGCGTTCATACATACGGACGGACGGGCGGAAGGACGGACAGACGGACGGACAGACAGACTGACATGGCTAGATCGAATCGGCTGTTGATGCTGATCAAGAATATATATACTTTATGGGGTCGGAGATGCTTCCTTCTGCCTTCACAAATACATCATACCCTTTTTACCCATTTTTAATGGGTTCAGGGTATGATAGAACACTTTGCATTTTGATGCGCCTCGGCATTTGGCTCATTTGCACTTGCCTCTTGTCACTTGCGCGTTTCCAATTGCCAGTCGGCAGTTGGCAATGTTCTGACTGCTTGACTGTCTCTTGCTGTACACCATTTAATTTAAGCTTTTTATGGCCTAAAGCTTTGAAAACGTGCACACGTGCTTTGCCTGTCAAGAAGCGAGCAAGGCGAGCCTCGAAGCCAAAAACTGATAGTGAATTAATTTAAATGGCTCACAGAACTTTCCATAAGGTTGCACTGTGTTGCTTGACATCGGCCTGGGTCAGGCAGGACGACTATTACCTACAAGGATTCTAATATACATATGTAATCGTTTGTCATGTATTTCATAATAGGCTAAACTACTCCGATAATGACTGTATTTGCATGTGTGTAGAATATGCAGCTTAGAAGATGGACGGACAGACAGACGGACATGGCTAGATCGACTCGGCTATTGATGCTGATTAAGAATATATATACTTTATGGGGTCGGAGATGCTTCCTTCTGCCAGTTACATACATTTGCATTTTGCACAAAAACATAATACCCCTTTTACCCATTTGTAATGGGTTCAGGGTATAAAAAGTGTAAAACGATAAACAAACATAAAGACTACAAACGTAGTAAAACTAAATTCCAACTTTGCGATTCCCAAGGGACCCTCCAAAGGAGAAAGATGAAATCAGCCATAAGTTTTAAAAAGAAAAGAAAAACGATCAAAATCAATCAATCAAAATATAGAATAAGAAACCTAATACTAGATTTAAAAACACTTCAAAAATATCCTAAAATATACAATACTAGTAATATCTCTTGTTTATGGCTAATGAAAGCAATTTAGCTAGGCCCCCAACAGTATCAGATCAACCACAGGTAGGCGGACATAACTTGAACAGACAGCAACAACGACATCTCGACAGACAAAACGAACATCTACAAAATAGAGGCATGGCGAATAACGCATAGCAGGTGATAGCAGCCACGGTTAGCCAGATTTCGGCACAACAATTGCCGACGTTAGTTAAGCAATTGGTCAACCCCTCTAGGGAGTTTACTGACGTAAACTCGACCAAAGGATAACTGCCAACCACAATTTGAACGACTTGGACAGAGTTCCAGACATAGTAAAAAGCCTCAGAGAATTTTCCGGTAATCCAGCGGAATTTAGCTCATGGAAAAAGAGTCTAGATCGTAAACTCTCAGCCTTTGCAGTTGAAGCAGGTTCTCCGAAATACTTCGGCATATTGCATACAGTGAGAAACAAAATCACTGGCAATGCTGACACGGCCCTCGAGTCGTATAATGTTCTCCTAAATTGGAGCGCTATCTCCAAATGTCTTACGCTGCACTACGCAGACAAAAGAGATCTGGGAACATTAAAATATCAGATGACAGTGTTAGTGCAGGGTAACAACATAACAGTAGAAGAATTCTTCCAGGCTGTCTACAACCACTTGTCGCTGATATTAAATAAAGTAGGCTGCACGGAATTAAATAGGGAATCGGAAACCTTAATAACAAAAATATACAGAGATAAAGCATTAGACACCTTCATTAGAGGTTTGAAGGGAGATTTACCACGGATCCTTGGAATAAAGGATCCAGCAGATCTACCTTCAGCCCTTCATTATTGTTTAAAATAAGAGAATCAAAGCTATCGCACTAACATGGCTTTGAATAGGAATCAACAGACACATGTCAGAAACCAGAATATAAATGTACCACCACCCGCCTTCTTTCACCTTGGCCAACCAATACAAACTATGGACCACCGACTTATAACAATAATGGACCGACTCCACAACACCCTAACCAAATAACTTACCAGACACAACCACAACAGGTATACGTACCCAATAGACCTTCTGCACCCAAACCCCAACCACGCCCTGGGCCAACGGACAACGGACCAAAGCATCCGCACAAGAATGATAAACTACATGAACAGACCCAACTTTGAAGTAGGCAGAAGACCTCCACCACCAACAAACGCCACGGACAAAAAACAAAGAAATTTCAATATACAAACAGAAGAAGAACAGACCGAGACAGAAAACACTGACAACTATGTGACCATGGAAGAATACGTACAATCAATGCTAAATTACGAACAGCAGTCCGAATACGAGCAGCCTTTAAATGAATATACCCAACAAATTGAAGAAGCAGATGACGGACAGGATAACCAGTACGAACATTCAGACATTAATTTTTTAGGATAAATAGGATGTAAGATGAGGAGCGGAAAATTACTCAAAATTTTAATAGATACAGGATCAAACAGAAATGATGTCCAACCCAAATTCGTGTCGGAACCAATCCCAAATGATAAGCCCTTCGAAACCGTCACAGTCGGCGGAAGCATTAAAATTACACACCACAAGTCTGCTAATCTTTTTAATAGAAATGATATAAAAATAAAATTCTTTCTCTTACCCACCTTAAAATCATTTGACGCTATATTAGGTAACGATAGTCTTAAAGAATTAGATGCGAATAATATTTGCATACCCATAAAGCAGAAAAGAATCGATGCAGTAAAGACGGTTATACCACGGACAGACCACATGGCACACGAAAAAAAAAATAGCCTAAATCAACTTGTTAAAATGCACCCAAGTCTCTTTGCCAATCCGGACGACAAATTGCCCTACACAACTAACGTAAGAGCAGAAATCGGAACCAAAACCGATTCCCCAATATATTTGAATTTCACCAATTTCCAATGTCTTTAAGAGACGAAGTACACAACCAAATTAAGGAACTTTTAGAGGACGGAATAATCCGACCCTCCCATATAATTCATTTATTGGATTGTTCCCAAAAAGATGCCTCCGGGCAAAAGAAACATCGCATGGTCATAGACTATAGGAAACTAAATAAAGAAACTACCGCAGATAAATACCCTATACCCGAAATTAACGAGTTATTGGCACAGCTAGGTAATAATAAAGTATTCTCTGTCTTAGATCTGAAAAGTGAATTTCACCAAATCCCCCTCAAAGAATCAGACATAGAAAAAACAGCCTTCTCCGTTAACTACGGAAAATACGAGATTACACAACTCCCCTTCGGACTCAAGAATGCGCCCTCAATTTTCCAGAGAGCTCTTGACGACATCCTTCGTGAACATATTGGAAAAATATGCTTCATTTACATTGACGATATCATTATCTTTAGCAAAGATGATGAATCGCATGCACGTCACCTTAGCGCCATATTCAGAACTCTACAGGATGCCAACATGAAATGTCAGTTGGACAAATGAGAGTTCTTTGAAAGCAGAGTAGAATTCCTGGGATTTGTCATCTCAGACAAAGGTATTGAAATCAATCCCAACAAGATAGAGACAAAACCCAAAACCCTCGAAGATGCCACCAACGAAAGGGAAATGTTGACAATAATTTGGGCCCTAAAAGCCCTTAATAATTACCTTTACGGTAAGGCAAGAGTAACAAGTAAGAGGTTCTAGTCGGGAGCTTCCGACTAGGGGATACCCTGAACCCTCATATTCCAACACCAAATGCAAGTCGCGCCAATAGATAGAGAGTAGCGGGGAGGTGGCGATAGGTATAAAATGAAAGATACTTGATATATATATACTTTTCTAGAAGATACATGTCAAGTTTGGTGACTCTAGCTCTTATTATTTACCAAAATTGCTTAAAAAACCAGGATTTCGATATACATTTTTATCGATTACTTGGAAACGGGGCAAGTTATCGATTATCGGAAACAAACTCGATCTGCGTAGGAACTAGGAGCACCTACCTCTAAAATTTCAAGTCTCTAGCTCTTATAGGTTCTGAGATCCTTGCATTCATACATACGGACGGACGGACGGACGGACAGACAGACGGACATGGCTAGATCGACTCGGCTATTAATGCTGATCAAGAATATATATACTTTATGGGGTCGGAGATGCTTCCTTCTGCCTGTTACATACATTTGCATTTTGCACAAAAACATAATACCCCTTTTACCCATTTTTAATGGGTTCAGGGTATAAAAACCAATCGTAATGAAATTTTCTACAGTATATCTTATTGTACCATATAATATTTGTGTATTCTCAAAAAGTCAATTGCATTTGTATTGTGTCCTAAATTGGTGGGCAATACAAGTTGGGTTATTAACTTGTTTTATAGCTCTGTGGTGGTAGCGGGGAGGTGGCGATAGATATAAAATTAAATATACTTGATATATATATAATATTCTAGAAGCAACATATCAAGTTTGGGGACTTGAGCTCTTAATAGTTACCCAATTTGCTCAAAAAACAGGATGTCGATATCGATTTTAATCGATTGCTTGGAAACGGAGTAAGTTGTCGGTTATCGGAAACAAACTCGATCTGCGCAGGCACTAGGAGGAGCTACATCTAAAATTTCAGGTCTCCAGCTCTTATAGGTTCGAGATCCTTGCGTTCATACATACGGACGGACAGACAGACGGACATGGCTAGATCGAGTCGGCTTTTCTATTGATGCTGATCAAGAATATATATACTTTATGGGGTCGGAGATGCTTCCTTCTGCCTGTTACATACATTTGCATTTTGCACAAAAACATAATACCCCTTTTACCCATTTTTAATGGGTTCAGGGTATTAAAATTGAAAGTGTTAAATTTTTGCGACTTGCTTCTTGTGCACACGCACACTCTTTCGAGTAAGCAGTTGTGTGATATTATTAAAGAGTTTGGCCTGTTCATGTGCAAAATTGCTTTTTTCCATGGGTAACGTTTTGTGTTTAAATTTATATCCAAAGATATCATTTCAGACGTGTTTCACACTTTTCGCAAAATCTACGCTTCCTCAGTAGAAATGCGATTCATAGATTTTTGAGAGACGTTTTAAGTTTTGTTCGATTTGCTTAGTCTTATTTTCAAAGCTTTTTGCAATTGTATGGTTGAATGTTTTCTGCTTATCATATGATCGGCTTCAAAATCATTTTTCAAGATCTTTGTGAGAATTAATTTGGTACGTTTTTCGGTGGCAAATGGTTCAAAGGCTTAATAAACGAAAGTTAATTCTTCATCTTTAAGATTCTCATCGCTAAACAAATATCAAGATGGGTAGATTTAAATTATCCACGAGAGTGTACTTAGTGGAAAGGTAATGTCTCACATTTGTAGCACAAAACGTTCCACGAGCAAGGCCGGGCAATACCCGTTAGAAGAGTATTTTCAGGGAAAGGCTTTTTACAAAGGTAGCATATTTAAAAGTTATTTTGTGTGAGCAAGGGCTTATAAATAAACTAGCAGGTATAGCCCGGCCTTGCCCGTGGCACGTAAGTTATAAAATCAATGTTCTCAGAAAGCTTTGCAAATGATTTTGAAACTGAGCGTACGGTAAACACACTACATTCATATAAAAGTTTTCCGCCTTTTTACCAGTGTTGCAATTGGAATTTCCCAAATCGCTGAAACACGTATTCATCATATTATTATGTAGAGCTTTGAAAATAAGTTTGATGCAAATCGGACAAAACTTAAAATTCACCAAAAAAAATCTTTAAAATGCACTTTTCACCGAAGCAGCTTAGATTTTACGAAATATGTGAAACACGTCTCAAATGATTTCTTATGTAGATCCTTGGAAATGAATTTGAGCACGAAACGTCATTCACCAAATCTTTGACCCCCATTTCCACCAAAGAGGCATACATTTTAGGAAAAGTGTGAAACACCCCTCAAATGAATTTGAACAAAGAACTTTAAAATTGAGTTTGAGGCCAATCGGATGGTAAACAAAAAAGTTTCATACAAACGTTTTTCGCGATTTTTCCATACTTGCGGGTGGAATTTCCCAAATCGCTATAACCTGTATTCATTAAGTTATTATGTAGAGCTCTGAAAATAAGTTTTAGGTAAATCGGACAAAACTTAAAACTGCACCAAAAAAATCTTAGAATCGCATTTCTACCGAGGATGCTTTGATTCTGCGAAAAATGTTAAACACGTCTCAAATGATTTTTCATATAGATCCTTGTAATTGAATTTGACCGCGAAATGTCATGCACCAAATCTTTGACCCCCATTTTCACCAAGGAGGAGTACATTTTTGGAAAAGTGTGAAACACCCCTCAAATGAATTTGAACAAAGAACTTTAAAATTGAGTTTGAGGCCAATCGGATGGTAAACAAAAAAGTTTCATACAAACGTTTTTCGCGATTTTTCCATACTTGCGGGTGGAATTTCCCAAATCGCTATAACCTGTATTCATTAAGTTATTATGTAGAGCTCTGAAAATAAGTTTTAGGTAAATCGGACAAAACTTAAAACTGCACCAAAAAAATCTTAGAATCGCATTTCTACCGAGGATGCTTTGATTCTGCGAAAAATGTTAAACACGTCTCAAATGATTTTTCATATAGATCCTTGTAATTGAATTTGACCGCGAAATGTCATGCACTAAATCTTTGACCCCCATTTTCACCAAGGAGGAGTACATTTTTGGAAAAGTGTGAAACACCCCTCAAATGAATTTGAACAAAGAACTTTAAAATTGAGTTTGAGGCCAATCGGATGGTAAACAAAAAAGTTTCATACAAACGTTTTTCGCGATTTTTCCATACTTGCGGGTGGAATTTCCCAAATCGCTATAACCTGTATTCATTAAGTTATTATGTAGAGCTCTGAAAATAAGTTTTAGGTAAATCGGACAAAACTTAAAACTGCACCAAAAAAATCTTAGAATCGCATTTCTACCGAGGATGCTTTGATTCTGCGAAAAATGTTAAACACGTCTCAAATGATTTTTCATATACATAGATCCTTGTAATTGAATTTGACCGCGAAATGTCATGCACCAAATCTTTGACCCCCATTTTCACCAAGGAGGAGTACATTTTTGGAAAAGTGTGAAACACCCCTCAAATGAATTTGAACTAAGAACTTTAAAATTGAGTTTGAGGCCAATCGGATGGTAAACAAAAAAGTTTCATACAAACGTTTTTCGCGATTTTTCCATACTTGCGGGTGGAATTTCCAAAATCGCTAAAACACCTATTCATTAGTTATTATGTAGAGCTCTGAAAATAAGTTTGAGGTAAAACGGACAAAACTTAAAACTGCACCAAAAAAATCTTAGAATCGCATTTCTACCGAGGATGCTTTGATTCTGCGGAAAATGTGAAACACGTCTCAAATGATTTTTCATATAGATCCTTGAAAATGAATTTGACTGCGAAACGTCATTTACCAAATCTTTGACCCCCATTTTCACCAAGGAGGAGTACATTTTTGGAAAAGTGTGAAACACCCCTCAAATGAATTTGAACTAAGAACTTTAAAATTGAGTTTGAGGCCAATCGGATGGTAAACATAAAAGTTTCATACAAACGTTTTTCGCGATTTTTTCATACTTGCGGGTGGAATTTCCCGAAACCCCGTCTTAACGTGCACCTTCATCACATAAGGTAACTACTGAAAATTTCAGCTTCCTAGCTCTTACGGTTTGGGCTGTGCGTTGATCACCAATCAGTCAGTCAGTCAGTCAGTCAGTCAGTCATTCAGGACAAACAGTTTTATAGATAGAGATTTAAAAATGTATTTAAATGTGAAAGATATTCAGTTGGAAAAAAAATTCCAAAAAGTTTTTAATAAGAGAAAATTACGGATTGGGCATTTTATTCTTACACTTAAATATTGTATTGTATCTATCTTTACTGGAATTAGTTTGTTACTTAGATACAAGCCAGTGTTTGTTCTGTGTTGAGCCTTAAAGCAATAATTGTTGATTACATTTTCTTTTGTTTTGTTCTATTTGTATGACAGTTGTTTATACACATTTATTGTTAATTGAACAGCTAATAAATCTAAGTGCTGATAGAAATTATTCATTTATAAATTGCTTATCATCGATATATATATGTGTGTGTATATATTGTTGTGGCTGTTGCCGCTGTTTGTGCAATAATCAGCTGCAGAGCACAATGGGTTCGTCATCGGGCTACCGCTTGTCCCTGCCACCGGCTAGGTAATCACTCAATTAAACTGCACTTGTCAGAGCTAAAGCTGAACACAACAACTAACGGTCGGGAACATGAAAACCTTTTGCCAGAAACGCACGAACATTTAAAAGCAAGTAAAAGAGCTCTTGTCGGGTGTGCTTGACTAGAGAATACTCTGAAGCGAGCTACCTAAACAATCATTCTAGCCTCCTTCTATACATATGTATGTATACAAAAGCACACGCACAACGGTGTGCTTCTTCTTCTTTCAGCCCCACAATATGCGAAATGCATTTTTTATTAAATTCGGTATTGTCAGATGTTTTTGAAATTAGGGCATAAATATGGCAGCCAAATGTGTCGCAATATCAAAGAGCAAGACTCTAGCTTGACCAACCTAATACTACGAGAATCTACAAACTTACAACTCTTGGAGTTAGACTTAAAACAAATTTTTGTATAATATACAAGGTCAAGTCACTAGCTTTTGGTAGCTTACGAGAGCGACAGACAGACCGACATTATTAGCTCGACTAAACCCATCCTGATCAGGAATATATATATATATAGATCATGAGGCCGGAGATGCTTCCTATGCCGTGCATTTGTACAAAACCATTATACCGCTTTTACCCATGAGTACAGGGTATGAACAAACAAAATTGTGCAGAAAATGCACAAATCAACGCGCTGACTGCATGTAAGATAAATTTGTTCAATTCACAGACTTTGAGGACGAAAGGGCGAGGTAGATTGTGGAAGAGAGAAAATGAGTTTGTACGCAAGAGAACAAAAAAAATATAGAAAGTCTGCCATATTCAGGCAACCACATTTTTGTTTATTCCTAATTTTACTTGCTGGCTGTGCGTTTGCCTGGAATCTTCAACGTCGACTTCTAGTTATACCCTGAACCCATTAAAAATGGGTAAAAGGGGTATTATGTTTTTGTGCAAAATGCAAATGTATGTAACAGGCAGAAGGAAGCATCTCCGACCCCATAAAGTATATATATTCTTGATCAGCATCAATAGCCGAGTCGATCTAGCCATGTCCGTCTGTCTGTCCGTCCGTCCGTCCGTCCGTCCGTTCCGTCCGTATGTATGAACGCAAGGATCTCAGAACCTATAAGAGCTAGAGACTTGAAATTTTAGATGTAGGTGCTCCTAGTACCCGCGCAGATCGAGTTTGTTTCCGATAAACGATAACTTGCCCCGTTTCCAAGTAATCGATAAAAATGTATATCGAAATCCCGTTTTTAAAGCAATTTTGGTAAATAATAAGAGCTAGAGTTACCAAACTTGACATGTAGCTTCTAGAATAGTATATATATATCGATTATCTTTCATTTAATACCTATCGCCAACTCCCCGCTACTCTTTATCTATAACCGCGCGCTGCATTTGGTGATCGAATAAGAGGGTTCAGGGTATCCCCTAGTCGGGAGCTCCCGACTAGAACCTCTTACTTTTTTTTATTTTGTTATCACGCATCTGCCATACCCACAACCACAGCCACGGCCCACTGCTCACCAAAAACTTTGACTTAAGTGCACTGCAATAAATTATGTTCACCAACTGCAAACTAAACAAAAACACAAATCTGACTGCGTTAAAACTTTTCGCTTGGAATTGCCTTTATTTCCTATTTTTGCGGTGCTTTGAGTGCGGCAACAAAAATAACAAAAATAGGAGCCCTATATGCAATACTTTGTTGCACACTTGAATGTCAATTCATTTACAAAAAAACAAGGATGGAAAAAATAACAGACAGCAGCCGTCGTAATTGCAAAAGTGCTCTGGCTGGCAGTTGTCAGGCGCACGCGTGGTATGAGCTATCCCAGCGACAAGCCTCTTGAACTTTTTTAATTAAGCGTTCCGATCATAAACAGAAGCTGACATTGATTGAAGCCAGCCAATCATATAAATTTGTAAGAGTAACAATTGTAACATACTTAGATACAACTTTGAAATTAAATCTTAATTAGTTTGATATTTTTTCCACACTCACATCCAAACAGTAGTATCTTTAATGTGAATGAAAATATATAAAACAGTCCTAAATTGTACAGTTATTTCATCTGTCAAAAGTAAAGTAAAGAAGTATAGAAAAACTAGACAACAACTTAAACTCAATATTGAGAAGATGCGTGCTTTATACCCTGTACTGTAAAAAGGGTAAATTGTTCTGTTCAAATGTAAGTAACAGACAAAACAAAGCATATCCGACCCCATCATACTGTGAAACTATATTTCGTATTTTCTATTTTCTATACCATACCACTAACCATACAGTGCAAACGAGCGACAAGTGCGGCTTACCTGCTTTTATTGACTGTTCACACATTTGTGCCTTTTGCGGCCGCAAGCCCACCGCAGGCATGCCAAAATAAAAACAAAGACCGTGCCATTCGCCCAAATTTTCGCACACATTGAAGAAAATATCTAAGTCTCACGACAAACTCTAAATCGGCGCATTCGCACACATTTGTGTCTGTGCGTGTGTGTAGAGCTCGAAATACAGAAATTTAAAAAACTTCAAATCTTGTCAAATTTGCATCGGGCAGGCAGGCAGCCAACAGGCACACAAATGCATAAATGCTTGCATCCATATAGAAAAGTATGTAAGTGTGTGTGCTTGGCAGGCCAAAAAAGTTATCATGCACACATGCCAACGTTCAAGTGCCCTAACCATCAACAAGCATGGAAAATAGCAATTTTGCACATGAACAGGCCAAACCCTTTTATAATATCACAAGACTGCTCACTCGAAAGAGTGTGCGTGTGCACAAGTAACAAGTCGCAAAATTTGAAAATGTTCAAAATGTTTTCTTAGAATCCTGTGACAAACCGACGATGAATTACCCTTGCAGAAATGCGACATATATATTTTTTTGTTTTAAGCAAAGTAGGTAACCAAAAATATTAGAATATAAAATATAAATATTTTATTTCGGTCATTTAGGTTTTTATTAAATAACAAGTAAGTGGTTCTAGTCGGAAGCTCCCGAATAGGGAATACCCTGAACCCTCTTAATCCAACACCAAATGCAGCTCGTTTGAATTAATAAAGATCAAAGAATTAATAAAAGACCAATAATTGAGTCTTTTTGAAAAAAAAACAACGAATTGAAATAGCAGCACAGAAAACAATCGCAATTGCAATGGTGTTGATAGAATTTGAAGCAGACGCGCATGAATTTGTGTGTGTACATGCATACAGAAATACTTGGAATTTGCTCTAGCTGCCGCACAACACGGCAGTCAAAACACCGAAAAACAAAACAAATTCCGATCTAAATGGAATTTTCTACCATAGTACCATAGAATATTTGTGTATTCTCAAAAAGTCAATTGCATTTAAATTGTGGCTTATATTGGTGGGCAATACAAGTTGGGTTTTTTACTTGATTTTTAGCTCTGCGGTGGTAGCAGGGAGGTGGCGATAGGTATAAAATGAAAGATATTTGATAAATATGTATATAATATTCTAGAAGCAACATATCAAGTTCGGTGACTCTAGCTTTTAATATTTACCCAATAAGCTAAAAAAAAAACAGGGTGTCAATATCGATTTTTATTGATTGCATGGAAACGGAGTAAGTTATCGTGAACCTACAGCTAAAATTTCAAGTCTCTAGCTGCTATAGGTTCTGATATCCTTGTTCATACATACGGATAGACGGACATGGCTAGATCGACTCGGCTATTGATGCTGATCAAGAATATATATACTTTATGGGGTCCGAGATGCTTCCTTCTCCATGTTACATACATTTGCATTTTGCACAAATACAATATACCCTTTTTACCCATTTTCAATGGGTTCAGGGTATAATAATAGATCAGAATCTTCCTTTTATGCCTGACTGGACGATGAAATATGTAAATGATGGAGCATTTGAATGTGTGGGCCTTTTGCTACCACAGTCACACAATTGAGGAAAAAATCTTTGGCTCGCGTCAAACGCAGTGATCTACTTGTGCGCACATCCACACAATACAAGCATATGTACATATGTTTGTAGATATCGGGGGTTTTTGAGAAGCTATGCAGGGAGAAAAAGATGGTTACGAGTGCGCAATGAGCAATGAGTGAGAACGAGGCACACTCTGCACATGCATACACACACATGTATGTACTAGCGGGTATAGCCCGGCCTTGCCCGTGGCACGTTCATATGTTATAAGATCAATGTTCTCAAAAAGCTTTGAAAATTATTTTTAAACTGAGCGGACGGTAGACAAACTACTTTCATATAAAAGTTTTCCGCCCTTTTACCACTGTTGCAAGTGGAATTTCCCAAATCGCTGAAACACGTATTCATAATATAATTATGTAGAGCTTCGAAAATAAGTTTGATGCAATTCGGACAAAACTTAAAATTCACCAAAAAAAATTTTAAAATTAACTTTCCACCGAACGAGTTTAGATTTTTACACGTCTCAAATAATTTCTTATGTAGATCCTTGGAAATGTATTTGAGGGCGAAACGACATCCACCAAATCTTTGACCCCCATTTCCACCAAGGAGGAATACATTTTTGGAAAAGTGTGAAACACCCCTCAAATGAATTTGAACAAAGAACTTTAAAATTGAGTTTGAGGCCAATCGGATGGTAAACAAAAAAGTTTCATACAAACGTTTTTCTCGATTTTTCTATACTTGCGGGTGGAATTTCCCAAATCGCTATAACCTGTATTCATTAAGTTATTATGTAGAGCTCTGAAAATAAGTTTTAGGTAAATCGGACAAAACTTAAAACTGCACCAAAAAATCTTAGAATCGCATTTCTACCGAGGATGCTTTGATTCTGCGAAAAATGTTAAACACGTCTCAAATGATTTTTCATATAGATCCTTGTAATTGAATTTGACCGCGAAATGTCATGCACCAAATCTTTGACCCCCATTTTCACCAAGGAGGAGTACATTTTTGGAAAAGTGTGAAACACCCCTCAAATGAATTTGAACAAAGAACTTTAAAATTGAGTTTGAGGCCAATCGGATGGTAAACAAAAAAGTTTCATACAAACGTTTTTCGCGATTTTTCCATACTTGCGGGTGGAATTTCCCAAATCGCTATAACATGTATTCATTAAGTTATTATGTAGAGCTCTGAAAATAAGTTTTAGGTAAATCGGACAAAACTTAAAACTGCACCAAAAAAATCTTAGAATCGCATTTCTACCGAGGATGCTTTGATTCTGCGAAAAATGTTAAACACGTCTCAAATGATTTTTCATATAGATCCTTGTAATTGAATTTGACCGCGAAATGTCATGCACCAAATCTTTGACCCCCATTTTCACCAAGGAGGAGTACATTTTTGGAAAAGTGTGAAACACCCCTCAAATGAATTTGAACTAAGAACTTTAAAATTGAGTTTGAGGCCAATCGGATGGTAAACAAAAAAGTTTCATACAAACGTTTTTCGCGATTTTTCCATACTTGCGGGTGGAATTTCCCAAATCGCTATAACCTGTATTCATTAAGTTATTATGTAGAGCTCTGAAAATAAGTTTTAGGTAAATCGGACAAAACTTAAAACTGCACCAAAAAAATCTTAGAATCGCATTTCTACCGAGGATGCTTTGATTCTGCGAAAAATGTTAAACACGTCTCAAATGATTTTTCATATAGATCCTTGTAATTGAATTTGACCGCGAAATGTCATGCACTAAATCTTTGACCCCCATTTTCACCAAGGAGGAGTACATTTTGGAAAAGTGTGAAACACCCCTCAAATGAATTTGAACAAAGAACTTTAAAATTGAGTTTGAGGCCAATCGGATGGTAAACAAAAAAGTTTCATACAAACGTTTTTCGCGATTTTTCCATACTTGCGGGTGGAATTTCCCAAATCGCTATAACCTGTATTCATTAAGTTATTATGTAGAGCTCTGAAAATAAGTTTTAGGTAAATCGGACAAAACTTAAAACTGCACCAAAAAATCTTAGAATCGCATTTCTACCGAGGATGCTTTGATTCTGCGAAAAATGTTAAACACGTCTCAAATGATTTTTCATATAGATCCTTGTAATTGAATTTGACCGCGAAATGTCATGCACCAAATCTTTGACCCCCATTTTCACCAAGGAGGAGTACATTTTTGGAAAAGTGTGAAACACCCCTCAAATGAATTTGAACTAAGAACTTTTAAATTGAGTTTGAGGCCAATCGGATGGTAAACAAAAAAGTTTCATACAAACGTTTTTCGCGATTTTTCCATACTTGCGGGTGGAATTTCCAAAATCGGTAAAACACGTATTCATTATTATAAATTTCAGCTTCCTAGCTCTTACGGTTTGGGCTGTGCGTTGATCACCAATCAGTCAGTTAGTCATGACAAACAGTTTTATATATATAGACTTGGGCTGTACGCCTTATAAGGAAATAAAACTAACATACATATGTATGTTTATTAAGAAAAAGCATCGGACGCAGCCATTGAGTAATAAAGAGAAAGAGCAGGCGTTTGGATCAAAAGCTCTTTTTAGAAATACTTCCTGAGCGAAAACGAGGTTGTCTTTGAATTTTGGGCATCGGCAGAAGTAGCTGCAGACAGCCGGGCGTTGTGTTTGCAATTTTTGTTTGCAATCTCGTTTTCGCTCAGGAAGTATTTCTAAAAAGAGCTTTTGATCCAAACGCTTGATCTTTCTCTTTATTATTCAATGGGTACCTGCGTATGCATTCTGGTATTAACTTACATTTTATGATTACAAGAATGCAAAGCATGCTGCATTTGACTACAGCGTTTTTACTTGGTAATGAAATTTACCCGTAAGTCAAGATATGTAGATAGTTTCATGAGACTTGTAATAACTGTTTACAGTTAAAGTAAAATATGTAAATAATATTTGAAAATTCAGTTAAAAATACTTAAAAGTATCCCGTCTATGGGGTAGTTCCATTTGGGGTAATTGACTGATGATTTTATTCTTAGCCGGTCTAAATTCTAAAGACACGGTATCCGTCCTATCATACTGCTGCTTCCTGTTGAGCTACACTGTTAAACTAACTGTAAGGCTTAAAAACTAGCTGCTATTATAATGCCTGTAAGCTACCATCAATTTATGAGGGCCATTAAATCGGCCAGCATGCTGTACAATCTGTAGGAGATACGAGTTATTGAAATTGCTCTTAATTGCTGACGCACATATTGGCGTATTAGCGCACCACTGCTTGGGCTTCATCCTGGATCTACAGCCTGCCACTGAATGTGTGGCACGTTCACATCTGGTTTTGCTATAATAGAAGCTCCAAAAACATGGCACACGGCAGAAAGCCCCATTTCGCATATCCATAAGTTGCACGCAAACATAATTGTGAGCTTTTTATGTGGCGTGGCCGTCTACAACATTATTAAAGCAGCTTGTAAGGTGCTTTCCAGCTCTGCTCCTGGGCTGAACTGAACTGAACTCGACTCGGCTCTCAACTTAGATGAGAATTTTATTTAATATGCTGCCTGCATATTGGCACACCCACAGTCCACCCTCAGCCCACGCCCAGTTTTATCTGCTTGTTCATAAAAATAAAGCGCTGCGCATTCTTTCACGCCATTTGCAGTTACTCTGATAAGCGCTAGTCACTTTTTTCTTTGTACGCCAAGCTACCAGCTCGCTGCCTGATTGGCGAAGTGGGGTCTCAAAGGTCAAAACGCAAATGCCTTTGTTTTGATATGAGGCTGTCAATGTTCCAGCGCCTGCCACAGTATCTGCCCATGCTCTCAATGCTCCCAATGAGTCATTATCGAGAGCAAATAATAAATCATAACGAGCCCTGTCATATTAAGCAACGTCATGCAACAAAGGGGAAGGGTGCAGGGCGCTGGGAAGTGTCTGCCACACAACTCTAGATATTATTTAATGGCATTGTTTAGCATATGTGTGTGGGTGTGTGTGTGATTTCTTTAGCTAACTGTGTAGAGTAATTAATCTTAATTTGTGTGCGTTCAGCGGCAATTTAAAATTTATATATTTCTTATTAGGATGTAAGCTGAAAGTAGGCACAAGTCACGACTCAGGGTGTTTAAAACTTGTTAAGTGGTTAATTAAGGTCTCTTAGTAGTTGACCACTAATTAATAACAATGTAGGCAAACAACTATTCAAACATGCACGTATGTTCAGTATTAGTAAGCCTGCTCTTTATAGCTGTTGAATTTTGTTACATTTCCAAAGTTATTAATTTCAAATGTGTTCAAATATTTAAATACACCCCTTATGTTAGAGTAACTTTTTATTGGAGCATTGGTATACAATTATAGTATTTTAACTGTATCCCAAATATTAAAGAGTAGTTGATATTTCTATTATGCGCCAGTGGATATTTAAATTTATCTTGACTATCTCGTTATATTTGACACAGTTATTCGAAAGTAAATTTAAAGTTCATCAAATTAAGAACAAACAAGTAGTCGGGAGCTCCCGACTAGGGGATACCCTGAACCCTCTTCTTCCAACACCAAATGCAAATATATTCTAGAAGCTACAAGTCAAGTTTGGTGACTCTAGCTCTTAAACAGGATTTCGATACACATTTTTATCGTTTACTTGGAAACGGAGTAAGTTATCGATTATCGGAAACAAACTCGATCTGCGCATGCACAAGGAGGACATACAGCTGAAATTTCTCTAGCTCTAATAGGTTCTGATATCTTTGCGTTCATACATACGGACAGACGGACGGACGGACAGACGGACAGATAGACGGACATGGCTAGATCGACTCGGCTATTGAAGCTGATCAAGAATATATATACTTTATAGGGTCGGAGATGCTTCTTTATGCTTGTTACATACATTTGCATTTTGCACAAATACAATATATTCTTTTTACCCATTTTTAATGGGTTCAGGGTTTATAAATAGAAATAAATTTTTTCATACAACCTTTCACCTTTTAAAGCCGATCGATTGTCAAACAGCTAAGGTATTGTAAAGTATTTCAGATGTTTCCAATTACTATATCGTGGATATTTTGGCAGTCGACAGAATAAAATTAACGTTATCTTTATACGTCAATAAAACAAATTTATTACTACTAAAGCAAAATAAACATATAAAACAAAATGAATTAAAGTACTGTGACTTAAAGTTATTTCCTATGAATGTCATTGTTGTTTTTTTTATGGGTATTTCGTATAAAATTGTATTTCCTGTAGCTCGAAATTAGCTGTTGGGTATTTGTATCTTGGCAGCCATGTCACAAATTCAATACTGATTAACGATTGGGGTATGTTACCATGGCAGATGCTGCTGGCTCGTATTAAATAGTATCTGCGCACGTGGGAAGCACACACTTGGAGGCACACATGTGTGTATGCGACGGTATGCAGGGGAATTTGTATTTGTGGACCACCCGGATTGCTGGCAATATGAGAACTGTCACATGACACGTCGGCAAAGGAAGTTCTTGACAAAGTTTATTAATTAATTTTGTTGATTTTGTCACGTGCTCGTAATTTCGGTAAAATCCGCAAAATCACATAGACTGTCAACCAGAATGGCTGGGAGGGGGTCCTGCAGAGCAGCCAAGGCAGGGTTTCAGTGTGAGGCAAAACCAAAACCATGACTAACAGTTGCTGAAAGCAAACCAGAGATTCTAACAGCCATAAACTTGTACGATTGCGCACCAGAGGAGGGTTCAAGGGGTAGTTGCAGCAGCAACAGCATCCATTAGTCAAATGGCTTCGTGTTAGCCTTGTTCCGCCCAGTTGCTCAGGTGACTGGAAGTGCCCCCCCCCCCCCCCCCCCCCCCACCACAATTCGGCCTTCTATTATGTTTATTACGGTTATCGCTGTTATTAGATTTGTTTGTTAGCACAGTTGCAGTTTCGCAGTTGTTCAGCGCAAAAGTCAATTAAATGCTTTCGTGGTGGTAATTTTCGATCATAATTGGATTATTTGACTGTATTTGGGTAAGGCACCATATGCTTTTATTGCATGCAACATAATTTATATTCTGATTATTTGTTTGTTGTTATTTGAACAGACAACAATCAGCTTATGCGTAAGCCATTCAAAGCGCCCAAGTGTATGCAATGCAAAATTAAAAATACAAATTTTGTATTTTATTTTCAATTTAAACAATTCCAAAAAATAAACAATATGCACGTAGTTACTGGCAAGTGGTAAAAATAAATATTAATCTAATAACAATAAAACTAATTGCTCTTTAGCCTCTTAAAAATATTTTCAATAATTATGTTCAAATATTGAGTTAAAATATTTCCAATATAAATCTTTATACCATGAACCCATTGAAAATGGTTAAAAAGGTATTTGTGCTAGTGTATGTAACAGGCAGAACGAAGCATCTCCGACCCCATAAAATATATATATTCTTGATCAGCATCAATAGCCGAGTCGATCTAGCCATGTTCGTTTGTCTTTCCGTCCGTCTGTCTATAAGTATGCATGAACGCAAAGATCTCAAAACCTATAAAACCTAGAGACTGAAATTGTAGCTGTAGGTCCTCCTAGTGCCCGCGCAGATCGAGTTTGTTTCCGATATTCGGTAACTTGCCCCGTTTCCAAGTAATCGATAAGAATCGATATCGAAATCCTGGTTTTTGAGCAATTTTGGTAAATAATAAGAGCTAGACTCACCAAACTTGACATGTAGCTTCTAGAATAGTATATATATATCAAGTATCTTTAATTTTAAACCTATCGCCACCTCCCCGCTACTCTCTATCAATTAGCGCGAGCTGCATTTGGTGTTGGAATATGAGGGTTGAGGGTATCCCCTAGTCGGGAGCTCCCGGCTAGAACCTCTTACTTGTTTTTTTTTTTAATTTGTATCTATTTATTTAGGTACAATTATTTAGTTACATAAACAACAGTCGTGATTATAAATATTTTACATTTACTGGTAGATATCTTTTTAAATTTTCCCATTTCTAAAATCTTATAACAGCATACCCATGGAATTGACATACTTAATTAGATGCAAACGAACCCGATTAGAAGTACACAGAACAATCCCTAATTACATATTGCTTTTATGCTTCATTCAATTAAGTCGCTATTTAAAATATGCAGTTGATCAGTATATACTATACTAGAAGCTACACGTAAGAATTGATGAGTGTAGCTCTTAAAACCTGAGAGATAAAACAGGATTTCGTTATCGATTTTAATAAGGTCTGGGTTCGGACAGGCGTCGGACAGGCGGACGGGCGGAGAGCCGAACCTGGTTAGATCGACTCGACTATTCATGCTGATCAAGAATACAAATACTTAATGGGGTCAGAGATGCTTCCTTCTGCCTGTTACATACATTTACATTTTGCACAAAAACATTATACCCCTTTTACCCATTTTTAATGGGTTCAGGGTATAAAATATGAAAGAAATTAGCTATGGTTCTGAAGAAAAGCAACATTGTACCGTCGTAAACAGGTGACAAATATTTCCCGACGAATAATATTATATTCCAACAACACAACGATAAGTGAAAGAATCAGATGGTTTCGATCCCACCCTTACCTATGTATCCCTGACAGTACGTCAGCGGTGACCCTATGTTCAGTTCAGTTTATGTTGTCATCGTCTCAGACTCACACGTTCTCTACTCAGGACAATAATACTAACAATTAGAACATTATTTAGATATAAACATAACTATTTAATAAATTCGATATGATTGCCTGTTCTCGTACATTTCTCTTAATTAACACAAGAGAAACAAAGAAATAAAAACCGACAATAAAACACGGACTTAATTAGATTTACAAAGCCACAGTTCGATAGTCTTCGAATACCAGATAAATGCGATAATTAAGTAGGAGTTGCGAACAATCTCTCTTTCTCAGGGTACATGAACTTCAGCCTGATCACCTGGTACAAGTTAATTGGAAAGTTTCGAAACTTTGTTTTGATACAGTGGTCCACATTTATTTAACACTGAGCCAGTGGACCACTACTCGAATCGATTAAGAGAGACTTTAAAACATGTTGAACTTTTGGTTGAGTTAGTTCCATTTCACTATAAAAAATTAATATCGTGGGTTTTAAATTGACACGAGGTTAGTCCTTTTCTTTTTTCTTTCTTTTCTTGGTGAGGTTAAGGATGAGCGAGCTCTTTATCTCGAACTAAGAATTTCCCGGTGTACCCGTTGAAGTTCGTAACTCTTCTTCAGCTCGTGTAAATCCAGTCGGCTCCAACCACCAACCGGTGACTACCGGTCTTGGTACCCGCTGCACACACAATTGATAAAAATCCAATTTGTTCACAGCGATTCCTATGGAAACTATTCAAATTGATGCTCCACTATGGATGATAATCATACTTTTTTCTCTCCAGCCAAAACATTTTTTATACCCTGAACCCATTAAAAATGGGTAAAAATGTTTTTGTGCAAAATGTAAATGTATGTAACAGGCAGAAGGAAGCATCTCCGACCCCATAAAGTATATATATTCTTGATTAGCATCAACAGCTGAGTCGATCTAGCTATGTCCATTAGCTGTAGGTCCTCCTAGTGCCTACGCAAATCGAGTTTGTTTCCGATAATCGATAACTTACTCCGTTTCCAAGCAATCGATAAAAATCGATATCGACATACTGTTTTTTATAGCAATTTTGGTAAATATTAAGAGCTAGAGTCACCAAACTTGATATGTTGCTTCTAGAATATTATATATATATCAAGTATCTTTCATTTTGTACACACACACATTCATGCGCGTCTGCTTCGCATTCTATCGCATTCTTACAGCATTGTAATTGCGATTTTTTTCTGTAATGCTATTTTAGTTCGGTTTTTTCTCAAAAATTCTTAACTATTGGTGTGGCTGTTGAGTAGAGGTATAGCAAGTGTTGCGATCTGTCGCGAGTTCGAGCCCCACCGGGGGAAATATTTTTTTTTTTTTTTGCTGGTTTGTCTGTTGAGTAGAGTCGTCAGCAAGTAATACGGTCAGTTGCGAGTTCGAACCCTGCCAAAGAAATTTTTTTTAAAATTTATTTTTATTACTTCAAACGAGCTCTTTGCGCGAACTGCATTTGGTGTTGGAATATGAGTGTTCAGGGTATTCCCTAGGCGGGAGCTCCCGACTAGCACCTCTTACTTGTTTAAGCTATTATAGGATCGGCAATAGTTGATTTGCTGCCGACCTGGATTAACTAATGGACTGTGGTCATCCCTATTGGACCAGCGGCAACCACATGGTTGAAATCGACTGGGAAATAATTTCGCTTGGGCATTCACAGATTGCGAGTCGTCCTTATTATTGCATTTGTGTAGGCATTGAACTGTGCAGATGTACGTTGTTATGGGTATATAAGTAGAAACTGGGGCTTAGGTGCTTTCGTTTATTTGATGGGTTCACGTCCTTAGCTTTAGCTATTGCTGTTGGCTGGGGCCTAGGCAACTGTCACAGTGCTGAAGGAGTCTTCAGGTCTTCGCCGAACAATAGAATAATCAACCACAAACGATGAGCACAACCAAGCATATTTCTTAGCAACTTGCCAAAAACTGCAAGCTTTTCAAATTTGCTCCCAAGCAAATAATGGTATTATAAGCAGCGCACATGCTGAAATGCAGCACTCTTATCATTTAAATAAACTGGAAAATAATGCTGACGCATTTAAATTGCAATAAAAATGGGCGAAAGGGGACGTACACATACGTCTGCTGCCGCTGTGTGTGGTGCTCTGAGCGTACGTGTGTGTGCGTGAGTATGTGCGTGCGCATGTATGGGTCAAACAATTTATGCTTGTCGTGCAGAATGTCAAACATGTCAATCAAAAGTCATTTGCTAGTCGGGCCGCGCATGAATTGGCTCTACATTTTCGCGCTTCAGGCTTGTCGTCCATCGGAATGCATATACACAGCCGTGGCAGTAGTTGATGTGAAAGTTGCAGTAGCGACTGCTGCTGTGACTCTTACTGTGGCAGTGGCAATGCCGCTGTGCTAACGGCTGCTTTGCCTCCGGGGAGTGCATGACAGGACCCGCCAATTGCAATGCAATTTGTTGCAATGCTTCGTTGGCACTCTAATAGCAATCTTCCTCTGCCAGAGTCTAGCTTGAATACTGATGGCTGGACGAACGCATTATTCAACAAGCTTATTATTGATGCATGCGAACTGTATCAGCTGCAGAAGCCAAATCAGCGGCTGATGTTCCCCGTGGAAAATATTCGATGACTCCATGAACCTTGTGCGTTTCTCCAGGCGTACTTTGCATATAGTGATATTTGTTTCGACAGACAAACAATGATTTAAATAATGATATATTTTACCAAAGTCTATTATAAACCTATTTCTTATGGTCAATTATGAGCTATTTAGAAAAGTTTTTATTTTATTATACATTGCTATTTCTAATAAATACATTTAACACAATACATAGTTTCAGAAGGAAATTTACCTTTTTAGTTAAGCTTTTAGCTAAATTTCAGGGTTGGTTTTTCTGAAGTTGTATCTCTTTTTTTTTTGGTTGCTAGCTTAAACTTGAACATAAAGGATTTCGTTAAGTACCTCAGTATTATGACATTACACCTCTAACTTGGGAAAGTAGTCCAAAAATTCAAAGATTTTCAATGCAAATTTAATATTATTCTTATTTAATTTTATTATACCCTGAACCCATTAATAATGGGTAAATAGGGTATATTGTATTTTTGCACAATGTAAATGTATGTAACAGGCAGAAGGAAGCATCTCCGACCCCATAAAGTATATATATTCTTGATCAGCATCAATAGAAAAGCCGACTCGATCTAGACATGTCCGTCTGTCTGTCCGTCCGTCCGTCTGTCCGTCCGTATGTATGAACGCAAGGATCTCGAACCTATAAGAGCTGGAGACCTGAAATTTTAGATGTAGCTCCTCCTAGTGCCCGCGCAGATCGAGTTTGTTTCCGATAACCGACAACTTACTCCGTTTCCAAGCAATCGATACAAATCAATATCGACATCCTGTGTTTTTGAGCAATTTCGATTAATAACAAGAGCTAGAGTCACCAAACTTGATATGTTGCTTTTAAAATATTATATATGTATCAAGTATTTTTCATTTTAAACCTATTGCCACCTCCCCGCTACCACCGCTGAGCTATAAATCAAGTTAATAACCTTAACTTATATTGCCAACCAATCTAAGCCACAATTTTAATGCAATTTACTTTTTGAGAATACACAAATATTATATGCTACAATAATGTATACTGTAGAAAATTTCATTAAGATCGGTTAAGAGAAATCCAAATTTTTATGTAACTGCGCAATTGGATGGCACAGCTAGCGAAAACATCAAGTGTACACACACACATTCATGCGCGTCTGCTTCGCATTCTATCGCATTCTAACAGCGTTGTAATTGCGTCTTTTTCTCAATGATACTTAATTATTGGGGTGGCTGTTAAGTGGAGGTATAGCAAGTGTTGTGGTCTGTCGCGAATTCGAGCCCTATGGGGGAAACTATTTTTTTTTTTTTTGCTGGCTTGTCTGTTGAGTAGAGTCGTCAGCAAGTAATACGGTCAGTTGCGAGTTCGAGCCCTGCCAAGGGAACTTTTTTTTTTAATTTATTTTTATTACTTCAAACGAGATCGTTGCGCGAACTGCATTTGGTGTTGGAATATGAGTGTTCAGGGTATTCCCTAGTCGGGAGCTCCCGACTAGCACCTCTTACTTTTTGTAATTCGATAATTTTCTTTTAATTATATTTAAGTTTTGTTTGATCCAAATATATCTATTATATAGAAATATTTTTGAAAAAAATAAAAATTTTAATTTTACGCACACATTGAAAATATCTAAATTATAAAGACGTATCATAGCATCTGAGCTCCTAGGTTCCAGATATAAATATATAAAATTTCAAATTAAAATAAATATTTCTATTAATTTTATCCTTTTTACACCCTGAACCCATTAAAAATGGGTAAAAAGGGTATATTGTATTTGTGCAAAATGCAAATGTATGTAACAGGCAGAAGGAAGCATCTCCGACCTCATAAAGTATATATATTCTTGATCAGCATCTGTCTGTCCGTCCGTCCGTCCGTCCGTCCGTCTGTCCGTCTGTCCGTATGTATGAACGCAAGGATCTCAGAACCTATAAGAGCTAGAGACTTGAAATTTTAGATGTAGGTCTAGTCCTAGGTCCTAGTGCCTGCGCAGATCGTGTTTGTTTCCGATAATCGATAATTTTTAATTTCAACAATCACCCATGTAAACTAAAGAGTATCGTGACTTCTGCTTGCGTTTCTTCGACCCTTTTCCGTTGACTTTAATACATTTTTTGTTTGATTTGTTTGTGGGTGCAGGTTGCGTATGCTGCGGGCGTAACTTGGCCTAATTTTGTGGGTTGGGCGTGTTTTGGGATTTGAAATTTGTGCAAATTCAATTTATAGAAGTCTAATAGTCCCATGTGTAACCGCTATCGGTTGGAAACGCCCAGATCCGCTGACAGCCGAATGTATGTATGTGTTGTGTGTGCGTTTGGTAGGGTGAGTCGTTGACGTTTGATGTCAAAATTGCTTGTTTTAGAGCTAGGTGTGTGTGTGTATGTGTGTGTGTGCTTGTGTGTGTGTGACTGTGTGTGCTTGTGCTTATCAATTTGTACAATGCACGCAGGCCTGTGTGTTGGGTATTTATAGTCTTTTTAAAGGATTCTGCTGCGTCCGCTTCAAGGCAATTCCAGTTCCTTGACAGCCAAGACGCAGCCAGAGTCGAATTCGGATTTGGAATCTGCTTAAACATGGCACAACATCGTATTTCGGTGGCATCGAATTCTGTCTGGCAGAATTTGTGAGCGACTGTGGCGGCACTTGAAGGCAAACATTGCGACACAAAGCAAAAGAGGGTTATTGTGCGTTTTGTGCTTATAAGTTTGGGTGTGTGTGTATATAAGTGAGCGCGTGGGTGCTTATAATGGTGTTCGTGCGAGTGTGGATGTTCGCAGGCAGCGCACCGCAACCACGTCAGGAAAAACGCTGCCAACGCCGACGACTTCATTACGCATAATTTACATATTGTGGCATTTACGTTGAAATTTTAATTGGAATTTACTTTGCGCGGCGTTTTTAAGGGGCTTGTTGTGAAAAGTTTTTCTGTTTTCCGCCTGTTGACAGCAAAATTTGGCATTTATTTAATGGCTTAGACAGAAGGCTTATTCGTTTGATAATATTTGGCAACGAAGCCATAAAAAGTTGGTCCCGAATCCGCACTGGGCCCTGCTGCTATCGACCTACGCCTCGTATGCGTAACAGCGCAGCCAGCACAGTCTGTAAATGTCATTTACACGCCGAGCGCTGTTAGCTGTTAACAGAGCAGCAGGCAGTTGAGTGACTGAGCAAACGCTTTGAGAACAACCTGCGCACCACTCTGAGCGACTCTCAACGATGGCGGCGTCGGCGTTGCGGTGCAACACTCAATTCGCTTGATTCCGTGAACATTCTGAGCGCGACTGCCTCTGTCTCGGGCTTCGTGCGACGCTCACACAAATTCGGCAGCTCATTCGTCTGTTAACCGTCTGCGGCGTTGCTACGTCGTTGTCGTTGTCGTAGTTACGTTCTCATTCGCTTTCGTATGTTGAGAGGAAGTGGGCGCGCGATAGCGGCAGCAGCAGCAACAGCATCAACAGCACCAACAGCAGCATCAACAGCAGCATTAGCAGCAGTCAGTGTAAACTAATGCATTTTGTTGCAGATTACAAGCACATTGATTGCTCACTGCAACGGTAAATCTACACTCACGAGAGATATATACACATTTATATTTGCGCGCACGTGCCATTGCGTATACGCAGCGATGGTCATCGCGCTTTCCTTCGCGTTCCGCTTCCGTCGCTGGGCCATGAAATTCAATTCGCGGCGCGTCGATTCTCTAAATGCAAAAAGAAAATACTTGTAAGCAGTGCAACAAAATAAAATGAAAACAGCCGACATGTACATAGCTGCCACAAGCAGCCTTCAAAAAGAAAGGGAAAAAAAATAAATAAAAATAAGTACAGAAATTGTCTGCCGCTGGCTTTTAATGGCGCATAAGAGTACATAGAAACCAACAAACAAGTTAAGTGTTTAATTGTTGAGTGTGTGTGTTTTTTATTTTGTGCAATTGCATTTTATTGTCATTTAGTTTTGTATAATTTTCTGGAATAATTGTTGAATGCAATTTTTGCCATAAAATGTGTTACAATTTTTGTCGCGTAACTATAAAAACAAGCGCACGTTCCGACGATCGCAAGGTTCTCAATATAAAAGCACGCAAAATATGTAATATATAAATACAGCTGATGCAAATGTCAAAGGTATTTGCAACGAATTTAACAAACAAGCTGAACCATATACGCGGATAACTTATCATTTACACCCTACGATACTATCAGTATAAGCTGCAAGCCCGGCCAGCAACGCGTCGGCAACTCAGTCACTCCTAAGAGCCAAGTCAAAAAGCTAAGAACCATAAATTTCATAAGGCACTCAGGCGTGGTCTAGTTATAAGCCAAGTCACATTGCTGTGTACACGTTTGTAATGCCAAACGCCTCGGGCGATGCAATCAAAGTTGCTTCGACTGAACGACAAAGCGGAAGTGTTGATATTGCCGCTGCTCAGCCCGGCAGCGACTGTGTGTGGCTAAAACTGCGGCGCTGCTGAAACTGTTGTCGCATAAGGACTTAAGCTGCTCAGCAGGCAGCGTCAGCGATTCCGATTGTTCCGCTTTACTCGCCTGGGGGCCACACTTGAAGTCACACACAGGCACACTCACACTCACTCGCTAACGCACAACACACATACATGCACACGCAAGCATAATATGCAACACAGACAGGATACTATCCACAGTTTACTTCTTTAAAGGTCCTTTGCGTAAGTCTTGTATGTGCCACGCTTCGAAAGACTTTGTTTACTTATGCCTTCTTTTTGTTTTCTATTTATCCGATTTGCATTTCAATCTGGCAGCGTCTGCGCTTTGAAGCGATACTAAAACTCTCAAGATTTAATATTCAAATTTGCTGTATATTTGTATGTGTGTGCGTGTGTGTGACTGGCGCACAATTTCATTAAAGGTTTTTCGGCTTTGGCATGCTAAATGGGTTTGTGTGCGAATATTGTGGCAATCAAATGATTTGTCGGCTCTTGACTTGGCTCGAACGACGCAATATGGCAACTTGAATCACGTTGGAAACACCATTCTTCAATATTAAAGTATATGGTAAGCGAGATTGAACAAGAAACTATATACATTACACATTTATATTTGAATATATATTCATTATTTTTCCATAAGATAAACACATAATGCTTCAGTTGATTTTATATTGGATTGTATTATATTTCAACGATTTGTGAAAAAAGATGTGAAAAACTAAGACAAGCTATAATATAAGCATTTTTTTCTAATCATTTTCCATAATTGTGATATGCCTACCATGACACTTCTATTGACAATACCAATAGCATTTATGATAATCTTAAGATCTATAGATACACGAATTATTAGTATAATTTGGAATTTAGGTGTTCATAGCTGGGTACATTACAATCTTAGCAGAAACTTATTGATAAGAACAGAAATTAACTTATAATAAAATAAAAATTGCTTATTATAAAAAAACTTATTATACGAAAACTTATCTTCTGATGTCCATGCAAACATATATCATAAGCACTGGTTCTTTATGAATAGCGAACAATATTATTCCTGTGACAGCTATATGATTCAGTAGTATGATTATAAGATTTTGATAAGGCTTTAGAAATATTCTGAAACTTAAAGTCGATGAGCATGATTTCGTATACTTTAAAATAAGTTCAATCTATAAACTTATCACAATTGATAACAAGTAAGAGATTCTAGTCGGGAGCTCCCGACTAGGGAATACCCTGAACCCTCTTATTCCAACACCAAATTCAGCACGCGCTACGCGCTCGTTTGAAGTAATAAAGATAAATTAAACAAAAAAATATTCCATTGGCACGGTTCGAACTCGCAACTGACCGCACCACTTGCCACTGCCTCTACTCAACAGCCACACCAATAATTAAATTAAATTGAAAAAAAGAATTAAAATAGCAGCACAGAAAATATACAATCGTAATTACAATGCTGTTGATAGAATTCAAAGACGCGCATGAATGTGTGTGTGTAGATGTATACAGAAATTCTTGCAATTTGCGCTTGCAGCCCCAAACTCGGTGCAAGCAAAAACATGTTATAATAACTTCTGTGTTTCTTAACCGATCTTGATGAAATTTTCTACATCTTATTGTACTATAGAATATTCGTGCATTATCAAAAAGTCAATTGCATTAAAATTGTGTCTTATATTGGTGGGCAGCATAAATTGGTTTATTAACTTGATTTATATCTATGAGATAGTATCAGGGAGGTAGTGATAGCTATAAAATGAAAAACACTTGATATATATATACTAGTCTAGAAGCAATATATCAATTTGGTGACTATAGCTCTTATTATTTACCAAAATTGCTCAAAAAACAGGGTGTCGATATAGATTTTTATCGATTGCTTGGAAACGGAGTAAGTTATTGATTATCGGAAACAAGATCGATTCGCGTAGGCACGAAGAGGACCTACAGCTACAGCTACAGCATTTCAAGTCTCTGGCTACATTGGATATGTATCCATACGGACAGACGGACGGACAGACAGACGGACATGGCTAGATCGACTCGGCTATTGATGCTGATCAAGAATATATATATATATATTTATGGGGTCGGAGATGCTTCCTTCTGCCTGTTACATACATTTACATTTGCACAAAAAAATTATACCCTTTTTACCCATTTT
Source organism: Drosophila ezoana (assembly GCA_035045725.1). Taxonomy (NCBI): domain Eukaryota; kingdom Metazoa; phylum Arthropoda; class Insecta; order Diptera; family Drosophilidae; genus Drosophila; species Drosophila ezoana. The sequence continues at coordinate 321,178 of JAWNOU010000163.1, forward strand.
TAATGGGTTTAGGGTATAAAACGGCCAACTATAACTTTATAAAATTTGTATTCAACTATCATTAACAAAAAAATTCTGGCTTAGTTTGAATTAGCTTAAATTTTCAAAGGTTAGTTAAGATAAGTTTAAAAAGGATAAAATAATTTTGGAAGTGCATTGCTAATGGTTTTTGTAAGCCAAACTAAAAAAATATATATAAATTTATAAGGATGTGATGAACGGAGAGAAAAAAATTTTTCAAACCCAATATACTCTTTTCTATGTATTAGTTAAAAAATTAAATAAAACCAAAAAAAAAAAACCACTTTGCAAATTGAAAATATCAAATGTTTTTAGACCCAATAACTACGGATATTCGGTATAAAAATGTACGCAAAATTGTTCCTAATTTTATTGCTGTGTAATATTGTGCAATCATTACTGCCATATGCTAAATCGGAAACGGAAGTGCGCAACCCGACTTGTGTAAAATGTCGTCAGAGCGGGCGCAATTAATGCAATTGATTTTTTAGCAAAACAATTTGCATTTTGTAGTCGCACTTTGCCATCGACGCTGGTAAAGTTTTAGTGGAAATATAATTTAAATGAGATTACGAGCACGCGTATCGCCACGCCCACGCAACGCACGCTAACAGGCCAGGCCGCAGGGCGGGCTCATTAATTATGATACTTTGGGGCGTTAGAGGTGGAGTTGGGAAGTTGACTTGCCGTATAGAGGTGTGAGCAGCATTGATGACTCGTGGCATGTATTGGAAATTCAAGCTTAAACACAATCCAACCACAAGCCGCTCAACGCACACACGCGCCTCGAGCTGCAGAGGCGTCCGCGTGGCTGCGACAAGTGTTGAACAACGCTTTAAAATGCACGCATGGCATGCCCTGAGAATGGGCATGCGTCTACCAGGCAGTTGTCGGCAATCTTTTTGCTCAATCAACATCAACGGCCCAGGAATTTCCAATGTAATTTACGAGCACGTTTTCAAAGTTATGCCGCCGTCGACAAAAGCCGAGGATGTTGTTGTTGTTGGTTGTTTTCTGGTTCGTTCTGGTTGTTGTACCTGTTGTTGTTGTCAAAGGCAGCTATCGAATGTGTAGTAAGGCAGAAAATTGTCGACAAAAACCGCAAGCGAAAACGGGCACTGTTGAACAAATGAGGTTGAGCTTGAAAATCCAGCGGCAAGACGATTTTCCTTCCACTTGATTTCAGGGCCTCAGGCCGTCTCTCAGCCCTTGCGCAACGTTGAGATACTTACAGCTGAAGGAAATGCCCCAACGCCAACCCTGCTCGCCCGTTTGTTCGCTTGATTAGAAAAGCTGCAAGCGATAAGAAAGAGCGTAATCAAAAGCGATTCGTAAGAAATAGAATTCTAATTGAATTTTATATGCCGCTGTTTCACTCCGTCCCATTTTCTTCTCCACATGCCTAACGCTTTGCTTTAATTTTCATTTCACACCCTTTGCATTGCCCGCAGCCAATTGTCCTGTCCATTTGATGTCCTTGCTTAGTCGGTTGGCGCTGATTTATTAGCCGGCTTCAGTGCTGCTCTTTTTGGGCCCGCTTGTCTTATGTTTTTAATTGCCTGTCAGTCTGGCTGCCGGACATCCCGACAGCCAGACAATCCGGCTCACGGCTATTCAGCGTATAAACAACAGGCTCGCCGCACAAGCGCCGCCCATTTTGGCTGAAGTCTGTTAATAAAATGTGTGAAAAATTGGTTCGAATTCTTGTTACAGAACTTTCCAAACTTGCCAATGACAATTATGTGATAGTCAAAACCGCAGCCCAGGTTCAGCTAGATACATATAGATCCAAGCATGAGTATGCGTGTGTATGGATGTTGTGGTTCTGTTTAGATAACACAGCAGGCAGCCACAAAATCAAAAAGAAATTCAGCCCATGCCCCGCCAACCGCCAACCAAGAGGAGGCAAAAATGTCGCGCAGAGCGCACACACACCCACATAGTATACAGATATATAAATGTATATATATATGTGTGTGGGTGTGTAACTTCTTGTATGTAAAAAACAAATCAAATATTTAAAGCTCATTGAAGCGAACACTTTGACACATGTAGAAGGCCGACGAAGCGGCATTTGAAGTGCATGTCAGAGCCAGGCGCTTAGAACATTTGCTTGGAAAAACTTTCATTGATTGATCAAATATTTTATTAAAGTCATATTTTGTGTCACTCAATTGCGGCTTGTATGGTAAACAAGAAAAACTTTATTGTAATGTTTTCCAATAAGCTTTAATTTGGTATGGCTAAATTTAATCTTACATTGAAAGTAATTGTTTCAATTGTTGATCGAGTGAAACGGTTTGTCACAATAAACCATAAATTTCTCTAACTGGCAGAGCGATTGCATTTAAATAGCCTTGAATGCAGTATGCTAATCGACAGTAAAATTAATTAATTGTTGCAAGTATGAATTAATTATTCAGTTATTGCCACCCACAGCTAAAAAAGGCTGCAATAGAAGTGAAATTAAAACCAACAGGAAGAAGATTTCACACATTATTAATTAAATTAGTAAGAACTAATCGAATAGCACAGATAGAAGTGATTGCGTTAAGGGAGGCATTTTGTCTAACCAGATAATCCGCTTAATATGTATTTATATGGTTTTTATACCCTGAACCCATTGAAAATGGGTAAAAAGGGTATTATGTATTTGTGCAAAGTGCAAATGTATGTAACAGGCAGAAGGAAGCATCTCCGACCCCATAAAGTATATATATTATTGATCAGCATCAATAGCCGAGTCGATCAAGCCATGTCCGTCAAGGATCTCAGAACCTATAAGAGCTAGAGACTTGACCTTAGCTGTAGGGCCTCCAGGTTCCCGCGCAGATCGAGTTTGTTTCCGATAAACGATAACTTGCCCCGTTTCCAAGTAATCGATCAAAATGTAAATCGAAATCCCGTTTTTTAAGCAATTTTGGTAAATAATAAGAGCTAGAGTCACCAAACTTGACATGTAGCTTCTAGAATAGTATATGTATATCAAGTATCTTTAATTTAATACCTATCGCCACCTCCCCGCTACTCTCTATCTATTAGCGCGAGCTGCATTTGGTGTTGGAATACGAGGGTTCAGGGTATCCCCTAGTCGGGAGCTCCCGACTAGAACCTCTTACTTGTTATTACTTGTAAGTCTGTAGTCAGGTCTGTATTACATCAACAATTCGTTTTTATACCCTGAACCCATTAAAAATGGGTAAAAGGGGTATTATTTTTTTGTGCAAAATCCAAATGTATGTAACAGGCAGAAGGAAGCATCTCCGACCCCATAAAGTATATATATTCTTGATCAGCATTAATAGCCGAGTCGATCTAGCCATGTCCGTCTGTCTGTCCGTCCGTCCGTCCGTCCGTCCGTCCGTCCGTCCGTCCGTCCGTCCGTATGTATGAACGCAAGGATCTCAGAACCTATAAGAGCTAGAGACCTGAAATTTTAGATGTAGGTGCTTCTAGGTCCTACGCAGATCGAGTTTGTTTCCGATAATCGATAACTTGCCCCGTTTCCAAGTAATCGATAAAAATGTATATCGATATCCTGTTTTTTAAGCAATTTTGGTAAATAATAAGAGCTAGAGTCACCAAACTTGACATGTAGCTTCTAGAAAAGTATATATATATCGATTATCTTTCATTTTATACCTATCGCCACCTCCCCGCTACTCTTTATCTATAAGCGCGCGCAGCATTTGGTGTTGGAATATGAGGGATCAGGGTATCCCCTAGTCGGGAGCTCCCGACTAGAGCCTCTTACTTGTTATTTATGTATGCGTGGGCGCGTACTACTTGTAACAAATATTCATAAAACTTTTATGATTTTAAATCTTTCTGTACAGAGCATAATAAAATAGCGTCTGTGCTGCCTACATTTTCCCATTATTACTTAAAAATTTCTAACAACCTCTCACTTATTTACTGGTTTATTGTCATAAAACTAATTGTAGTAAAATTTTACTATTTGCGTTTAAGAGTTATAGCTTACAATATAGTTATGCACTTGCACATATTGCAGCTTAATTAAAGAAAATATGAGAGTCTGGATTAAAGAAAAATTATAGTTTTGATATATTTAAGTATATTTCTGCATGGTTTAGTTAATATGGACAAATCTATCTTTCAGTCTACTTTTTAATCTGTACTCTCGCAAGATAAAGTTAAGTTTTATGTGTGAAATATTGATACGCTCAAGATGTAACCTTAATATTGCTTGTACAAATATTTAAGCATGTTGTTTCAACTACCCTTCAAGATAGTTGGATAAGAAATAATTAGTCAAGAAACAATATTGTTTTGGGTTTTTGTTTTGCTTACGTACCAAAGTTGATTTTGTACGTGCGTCTGAGTACAAAGAGTGGGAACTCTTATATTTACACAAGTGTATATAGTTTATGCAAATGCTTTACAGATTCAGGGAACATTCCAGGGTATTTCGAATTTAATTTGAACAAGTACTACATAATTTAAATATAAGTACAAGTGAGCTGTATCGTATAACAGATACACACAGAAGTATTCAGATGCACATTGCTAGAAGTGTATCTATAGTTGCGGTTGCGTGCGTCACACCGAAATCATCCCTTTGTTGTGGTCTTTCTGTTCCAGTTTGCGGTTGGCATTGAAGCAATGCTACAATAGCTAAGTGGGACGACGTGAGCCGAATAGACGCTTAAGACTGGCGAATTCGTTGAGTATGTTTAAAATACGAATTGAATGAAATGTTGGTTGCCAATATCTTGCTTACTCTGAAAGTGCTGGAGCGCGTTATTAAGCCCTTTTATGAGGACCATTAAAAAAAAAATTTGGGCTAGAAGTATTCAGCGGGAGATAAACAGAAGCAGAGTCCCACAAAAAATTGGAAGCAAAAACAAAAATAAGAAAAAAAAACGAAAATGAAGTGGTGTATTCGGCACGCCGAAGATTTAATACCCTTACAGACCGAACCTCTCCATAATGCTTTGCTCGTATATTAAAAGCAAAGGGAAGTGTGGTTAAGATATCTTGAAAAACAAGAAGATTTTCATACAAGAACCTACTTTTCGACCTAGCGTTCCAATGGCAGCTGTATGATGGTCCGATAGTGGTCCGATCCAGCCAGTCCCGACATATGTACTGGGTGCAACAGAAAGAGGTACGTATGCACGTACGTATCGTCATGACGATAGCTATAAAACTGAGAGACTAGTTCGCATAGAAACAGACAGACGGACATGGCTACATTGACTCGGCTGTTGAGACTGATCAAGAATATATATACTTTATGGGGTCGGAGATGTCTCCTTCTACGCGTTAAACGATTCGATTCAAAATTAAAATACCCTCTGCATAGGTATTAAAACGAAACAAAAATGCAAAATAGTTGGAAAAGTATGCAAAAAAGAAAAATCTGTCAAGCGGCTAAATAGTCCTTTGCTGTTTCTGTTTTTGGGGCTACCACGGCAGCTGAGGGGTACGGCACTAGGAGCACCTACATCTAAAATTTCAGTCTCTAGCTGTTATAGGTTCTGAGATCCTTGCGCTCATACATACGGACGGACGGACGGAAGGACGGACGGACGGACGGACGGACAGACAGACGGACATGGCTAGATCGACTCGGCTATTGATGCTGATCAAGAATACAAATACTTTATGGGGTCAGAAATGCTTCCTTCTGCCTGTTACATACATTTACATTTTGCACAAACACATTATACCCCCTTTTTACCCATTTTCAATGGGTTCAGGGTATAAAAATAACTGAGTGAGTTTAACACCTGTGCTTTGAGCAGAAAATGCGCTTTGGTTGTGGATTCAGTTGGCAAGTCTATAACAAGTAAGAGGTTCTAGTCGGGAGCTCCCGACTAGGGGATACCCTGAACCCTCATACTCCAACACCAAATGCAGCGCGCGCTTATAGACATAGAGTAGCGGGGAGGTGGCGATAGGTATAAAATGAAAGATAATCGATATATATATACTTTTCTAGAAGCAACATGTCAAGTTTGGTAACTCTAGCTCTTATTATTTACCAAAATTGCTTAAAAAACAGGATATCGATATACATTTTTATCGATTACTTGGAAACGGGGCAAGTTATCGATTATCGGAAACAAACTCGATCTGCGTAGGAACTAGGAGCATCTACATCTAAAATTTCAAGTCTCTAGCTCTTATAGGTTCTGAGATCCTTGCGTTCATACATACGGACGGACGGACGGACGGACGGACGGACGGACGGACGGACGGACGGACGGACGGACAGACAGACGGACATGGCTAGATCGACTCGGCTATTGATGCTGATCAAGAATATATATACTTTATGGGGTCGGAGATGCTTCCTTCTGCCTGTTACATACATTTGCACTTTGCACAAATACAATATACCCTTTTTACCCATTTTCAATGGGTTCAGGGTATAAATAGATGAACAGATTTCCCATTTTTGCACCCAGTGCGTATGCGTAAAAAATTTCCAGCATAGTGCTTAGAGCTCAGATATTCGGCTCAACGGCAATTAAAGGAAGTTGATGAAACGTAAAAAAAAAATGTGCTAACTGTTCTTTGCATAATATAAATTTCATATTCTGTCTCTCTCTCTTTTGTTGCTCTGCAGCATTTAAATTAAAAACTTGGGTACCCAAGGCAGCCCAAGTATTATACAAATAATACAAAATAAAACAACAATAAGTAAACAAACAAATAGCGCGATGCCACAGCATGGCACAGAGAATGAATTATAATTTAAAGCCAAAGCTGCAGCTGAGGTTGGTAATGCAAATGAATTAAAAAACTTAAATGAAACCTATCTGCAGCTAAAGAAGTAGCTCAAGTTTTAATTAGTTTACCCTGCAACCAAGCCTAATAGGAAAAGAGGGCAGAACGGTGGCGTGGCAGGTCATTTCTCTGACTCGCTCGAGTTTTAGCTTCATATTTCTCTACCTGATTCATAATTTATTTTGAATTCTGCTGTTGCCAGCACCATTAGCTTCAGCTGTAATAGGGTACGGTGTCAAAGTTCAACAAGCCAACTGGAAAACATTAATAACTGTAGTTTGTGTTTATATTGCACTCAATGTAACACAAATATAAATGCGAATGCGAATACCCGACAGTTGAACTAAACTAAATTCTTAATTGACTTTGCCCAGCAGCAGCTGCAACAGCCGAACACAGCCCAACACAACACAGCACAAATCAAATTAATTGAATATTATGCAAGCGCCATGTATACGTTGCATTTTGCTGTGGACTCACCTTTGATGGCCTTTACATAACTATTCACATTTCATTAAATACTAAGGTCTTAGCCTATTAAAGGGAGTTTTCTCTAAAAACTAGACAAGTAAATTTAAGTATTCAGTCAACTGTTAAAAGTATAATAATTAAGTGGAAAGGCTGAGAAATAAATTGTACTTGTATTTTATGCCGTAAGCGCATGAAGATGATAATTCTCTTTAATAATACTTAAATTTGATTCAATATACCTGTCTCATTTAAAAACCAACACCTTATCATTACATCTTCTTAACGCAGAGCTAAAAACGCTTAACTATTTCAACATGTTACACAATTTATTGCTAGACAAGCCTAATAAGTATTACACCGCTCATCAAAATTCATTCATCATTTTAAAACATGTACCTAAGATCAGATTTGATTGGTCCGTGTTTTATCTAGATTTAAAATAAAAGATTTTCTGTTACATTATCAACAATTGTTGTGATCGCGCGATTTGGACGTGCATCAGATTTATTTATGTTGAGTACCTCACTTTTTATACCCTAGCCTTAGAAGGTAAAAATGGGTATGATAAACATGTATTAACATTTATATAACAATGGGGCACGTCAAAGCTCTACGTTAAGAAGAGATTTTTTTCCTTCATTTGTGGTTTTGTTTCTACAAAAACCTACTTCAAAACCAGTTCTGAAAATAGATGTTAATCGATATTATAAAAATAAGAGGAGATATAGAGAAACAGAAATTAAGCGCTCGTCAAATTTCAAGTCTCTAGCTTTTGTAGATTCTGAGATCGACATAGCTCGTTGGGCTGGTCAATAGCATGTACTCCATGTGGTCGGAAATGCTACACGATCTGGGTTCAGGGTATTAACAGAAGTTTTTTCATTATTATAAGTATAGGAAATAACTCAAAACTATAAGTCAGGCTTATATTTTAAATATCACAGAACTATTATGGTCTCCGGCAAGTCCATACAGCAGTCATATCTGGGGATTGATATTCAGTCCTGATTCTCATTTTAATAACTTAGGTCACTTAGATATCGCATCCATCGAGTAGTGTAACAAATCGCAAGTATATATTATTACGAATGGGCACAGTTACCCTGGAATTGAATGTGTAGAGAGCAACTCGCAGTCGGGCACTCTTGTTTTGTTAGCTTCGCACTTGTGTATTCATTCATATGCACAAAACATTGCTGGCTTCACGTTTATCTAGCCTGACATGGACTTCATTCATGCCTGAGCCGAATGGTGTTTATTTGTTTTCATTAAGCCGCAATTGATGCCAAAATGCCTGTACACAACTCATTATTAGCATTTATTTATTAATTTTGTGCGAGTGTGTGGCAAATGTTTCGCCTGGTAGACAAGCACATATGACATCGGGTACGGCAACGGCAACAGCAGCGGCAAACAATATTTTAATATGCCTGACCAGCCGCAGTTACAGACGAGCTTTATGGCCAATTATCTATTCTATGGGCCCATTAATGGATGAATCAAATTTAGAATGGTTTCGCGGAAAGACAAGGTAGCGCAGCGCAGGCGTTTTGCTGGCTTGGTTCCAATTCGGGCAAAATGGTGAGCTAGTAAGCTGGTCAAGTGTTTCGAGAATCCATTGTAACTTTGTGTGTCCGTTTTGAAATGCGAACATAATGCGGCAATTTCACGCCCATATATTTCCGCGTAGCTATCAGCCATAATTGGGATTGCATATGCTGATGTCGCTCTTTATAGTGTTTTAGGCCAAACAGTTTGGTCTTTTACGACTACAGCATATTACATTTAATTGACATTGGCAGCAGCTAAAGGCAGCATTAAATTTATGGACCCTAACACTTTTAAGTTGTACACACTAAGATGCTCCTAAGTGGAACTAAAATGGCAATTCAAATGGGTGCTTTCCCGAAAATATAATATTATTTCACTCATTATTATTTCACTCATTATTCCAAGTTCATTTACACAAGCTGAAAGCATTTTTCACATGACTCTGCATAATAAAAATTGTTGATATTAACAAAAGACAAGTGAGTCTTTTAGCCAGGAATGCTCGATGAAGAAAATACCCTGTACCTAGCGACAATGAGGAGAGGTAGTCAAAAACACTAATATTCATGACCAGTGTATACTAGTGTACGAGCACCTACTAGCAAATTGAAATACTCCATCTCTTAAAAGCGTAAAAAAACTCTATGAGATATCTATAAATTAACATAAGCTGAATCCTACTGGGATGCTTATCAATAATATATTCCCTCTGACTTTATTTTATACTCATTTTAAAGGTTAAAGGGTATACAAATAGCATCCGACACGAATTACGAATACTCTGCAAAAGTATAATAATAAATATGTCTGCATTGAAACATAATTGCAAGCTAAAAATTTAATTATTATCATTTTTAATTAAATGATAATAAGCTACATTTCCATGAGCTTGAATTGATACAAAAAAAATGTAAAAATAATTTATACTTTCAGTTTCAAGTAGACTTTTAATGACATGTTCTGTAACTTGAGGAAATCGTTGTACCCACTCAAATTCAGGTTGAGTATTACCATTAACAAGGTTGATACTACAATTATATTTTATTTTTTTTTTTTCATAGTGAATAACTAATCTAACAAAGTCTAGTAATCAAATTACAAACATTAGAAAAGGGTTCGGTATACAGCGTAATTAGCTATTGGATAATCTTCTTTAAATTTAATATTAAATATGTAATAAGATTTTAGTTATTTACTGGTAGTAATCTAGTAATCAAATTACAAACATTAGAAAAGGGTTCGGTATACAGCGTAATTAGCTATTGGATAATCTTCTTTAAATTTAATATTAAATATGTAATAAGATTTTAGTTATTTACTGGATTAAGGCAGGGCCAACTAAGTCAATCGACGATCATAACTGGCATTATATATGTCAACCTGGCTTTACTCAGATAGCGCACAAATACGCAAAAATGTTGATGAGAAATATTTGCCCGTTGAGCTCTGGCTACATATCGTTTGGTATGACCGAAACGAGGGGGTGGCTGGCTATTGTTGCTATCTGAGCGCTGCATGGATGTCGTTTTGCATGAAGTGCAACGGTGATGGATGCAGCCTCCATTTTTGTGTTGCTTTCCATTTGACTGGCTGCAAATGTAATTAAGACGTGATGGAATTTTCATTAATTAATTTTATTTTAATTGCCGTGCCACATGAGTCATTTGCAGCGCCCTATTAACCGGACATTTTTATATTAAAATAATTGCCCTCTAGCTGAGTCGCCTTTATATACTATCAAAAAAAAGAAATTGAAGATTGAATAATTTAAGCTACGTGTTAACAGACGATGTTGTTGGAGTGTTCAATGAAATTACTTATACGCTCCTCAGGCAAATGGCTTATGCAGTTGCTGTTAATTTGCTTTTATGATTTTTCAATAACACTTCGGGTCAGACAACGGCAACAAAAACAACAGCAAGAGCTATAACAGCAACTGTAGCGACAGGCATCTTATCCAATCCAGCTCACTCGCTCGCATTCATTCACAAAAGCGCCGCAATAGCTTGCTGTGGGTCAGCTCATTGTGACTAAAGCATGGGAGCCAGAGCTTGAAGTGCAGAGCCGCTATATTTATAAGTACATGTGTAATCAGCAGACATTGACAGCAGCAGAGGCAACGACTGCGGCAGCAGCAGCGACTGCGGCTACGTGCGGTCCGTCAAACGCGAGCCACATATAAGCACGTACCGCAATTGAAATTCATAGATGCCAGTCTCTATACGAACAGTGCTCACACATATCTTAATAAGTATATACATGCACACTCACACAAAAATAGATAGATATACATTCTTATTCACTCATCACATATAATACGTACATATTAATTCTTTTGTGTTCGCTTTATAAACAATTAAGTTGGTAGAGTTTGGTATGCAAAGTGCGAGTGCGTTTGTTTCCTAGTTAAGTTATGCCTCGCGAGGCGTGCGGGGTATGTGTGCGAGTGTGATGAGATGCTTCATCTCCATTATCAGTGCATTAGTCACCCGGTTTGTTCTCAGCTCTCATACATCTTATCGCGCTTTTCTAGTACGGGCTCAATATTAAACAGCTTTGCTAATTTAGACTGACCTTTTGCGCCTAACAGCAAAGTGCGCTGTGGAATATTTCTGTTAGAAGATGGCACTGAAAAATAGGTTTACAGAAACCTCTAGAGATCTGCTTACCAGTCAGTCAGCATTTAAATAGCTTATAAATTATAAATTAATGTGACAAGTTTTTCAGAGGTTTAAGTATTTTCGCTAGTATTACTATTGCTATTGTTATTATTATTAATATTATTATTATTATTATTATTATTATTATTATTATTATTATTATTATTATTATTATTATTATTATTATTATTATTATTATTATTATTATTATTATTGTTATTTTTATTATAATTATTATTATTATTATTATTATTATTATTATTATTATTATTATTAAAGCTTAAATTAAGTTTACGAAGCATTGGCAGACACTTAGTAGAATTTTATCACCGCCGATTTGACTTTATAAGCGAAATATAGCAAGGTGTGAGTCTTAATTTCACTATTTTGTTAAGTACTGTCCTTTCATTTACATTTTCAAGTCCATCATTTTGTAGCAAATAGCTCATGACAATTTTGAAGGCACGTCCTCTTTGGTCTAGAGTATCTCTTAGTCGAGTATGTTTAATTCACTTTTAGCATATATATTTTAATTTAAGTGCATATATGTTTTGCTCTCACCTTTTTACTTTCATTGCAAACATATAAATGCAGCGTATTCTTGAGCCAGCGTAGCGTAGCCGCTGTGCGAAAAACATTTCAATGATTTATTTGATTCAAAGTGCACATGAAAATGCCAGAAGGGGCCGCTGTTGGCGACGCTGTTGACGGTGCTCTAAAAATACTCAGAAGCGTTCACTCACGTTTGGTATTTTTATTTGATTTCATTTAATTGCTCGGTTTGTTGTTTCCCGCTGCCCGTTGCGCTTGTTAAAGTGTTTTCATTTAATTTTGTGTGGCTCAAGTTCATGGCCCCAAAATATAAAAAGCTTCCTCAGTTGATCGGGGCAACAAATTCTGTGGGTTGTTGCTGTAGTTAGTTTTGTTTGTATTGTGCTTTCAATTAACCAAAAACGTATTTTTGTTTTGGTTTTACGTCATTTCGGCAACACGAAAAACAATAACAAAGCCGTCGATTTGTTGCCCCATTTATTGAGCACTGTGCGTTCGTCTTGGCAATTGAAATTGACTGCCTTTTTATAACGCGATAAGCAGCGTATAATGTTCTGTCAGGAATTGATTGCACCTTCAGGCATAAATTTGGCGCTCATTTGAGCAGCGATTGCCGCTCATTTCTGATTCTGACATTCAAGCTGCACCAAAACGCCCGTATGCATGTGCAGTGTAGTGTATGAGCAATGGCTGTGCTCTGGCAATAAGTGTGTGTGTGTGCATTTGTCTGGCGATTGTGCATCATTTAGTGCTGTTGTTCAACTAAATTTGACACCGGCCATAGCCAGTTGCACTCACAAACCGAATCAAACCCGCTCATTTGAGCGCACCCACGCTCCAATACAATGCGCTGCTTTGTTTATGCCAACAGACTGTTTATGTGCAGAAGATTGACCAAAAGCCCGGCACGATAATCGTCGGTCTGTGCAGCTCATCAGCCGGTCTCAGTCAACGACAAACATTCGCTGACAGCTGCCAAACGTCGGAGGCGATGTCGTGAAAACCTTTTGAGCCGACCAGCAAAACTGTCAGTCGCTGTTCTAGGCAGTTGCAGTGATTTTTATGTCTCCGGTTCTAATTAGAAATTGTACATTAGCTGACATTGAGCGCTGATTTATATGAAATGCGAACGTATTTTTTGTTTGGGCTCCCACAGACAATCAGCGGCAGTCTGTATGCGGGCATGTGTGGGTGGCTGGATAAGCAAGTGTGTTTGTGTTTTTTAGGGCTGCATATGGGCTGCTTTATCATCCGGTAAGCCAATGACTGATGACTGCTTTCTTAATTGTTTGTAGCGTAATTTTTGCACCGTTCATAAGACCTGCAATGCAATTAGCATACAAAGCACGTAGCGCATTCAGAGTGAAATGAAATTTGTATTAACACTCTTGCTGTTGTTATTATTGTATTTTTTTTTTGCTATTGTAGTTAGTAACTGTATTGTTTTTTCTCGCAATTTACTGTCAGCAGTCGACACTGCGACTGTGACTGCCACTACAGCCCATTGTCTAGCGCTAGGAATTCTCATTTTGTGTCTATATTTGTTTTTTATCCCTAAAATTAGGTCTTCGCAAATGAGTCAACTTTTTAAATTGATTGTAGCCATTAAATGAGACTCATCATCAGCGTGGCAAATTTTCACAGTTAACGACCAAGCTAAACGCATTTATTTGTTGTTGTTGTCGTTGATTGGTTTTGTTATACTCTGGCAAATCGCAGGAAGTACAAAAAGAAATGACAGTTCTTAATTCTACGCAAATCGGTTCGAAAATATGTTTCGACTCGGTTTCTCATACTGTTTTCTGTGAGCTTGGTTTCAAAATCGAATTTTAGTACTGACTTTTTGTTAAATTTGAAGTTTTAGTTTAAGAAATTGCGAATTAAATTTTATTTTTGCTAATAATAAATGTTGTTATAAGTATAAGTAAAAGGTTTCGCAATTAAAATTGAGTAAATTTACCATGGCCGAGAAATTTGAGCAAGGCGGTAACTAAAATTTAAAGGGAAATTTATATAAAAGCATGGTAAACAGTTTGCCCTCATTACCCCGACTGGCTAATGATAAACAAGTAAGAGGTTCGGGAGCGCCCGACTAGGGGATACCCTGAACCCTCTTATTCCAACACCAAATGCAGCTCGCGCTAATATATAGAGAGTAGCGGGAAGGTGGCGATAGGTATAAAATGAAAGATACTTGATATATATATACTTTTCTAGAAGCTACATGTCAAGTTTGGTGACTCTAGCTATTATTATTTACCCATTTTTATCGATTACTTGGAAACGGGGCAAGTTATCGGTTATCGGAAACAAACTAGATCTGCGCGGGCACCAGGAGGACCTACAGCTAAAATTTCAAGTCTCTAGCTCCTATAGGTTCTGAGATCCTTGCGTTCATACATACGGACGGACGGACGGACGGACGGACGGACGGACGGACAGACAGACGGACATGGCTAGATCGACTCGGCTATTGATGCTGATCAAGAATATATATACTTTATGGGGTCGGAGATGCTTCCTTCTGCCTGTTACATACATTTGCACTTTGCACAAATACAATATACCCTTTTTACCCATTTTCAATGGGTTCAGGGTATAAAAACAAAAGCTCATTATTTTATCAGTTTCTTTTTTTGAATACAAGTAATTTCTTCTCCATCAGAAAGGTGTGAATTTGTGGAATATGGTCGAGCGACTAAAGGCGGGTATGTCATTAATTGTAAGGATGGTTTTTATTATTTTAGTATATTCTTTAGACAACACTCTCTCGACCTGCTTTTTAGGCCGCCCAAAGAGTGGTGAGACGTTTGCAAATATGTTTGCGTTGTGCAAATATGTATATCACATAATTTACTCATTATCAAAGAGATAGATCGTAAATAAAAATAGAAACAAAAAAAAAACTATGTACACTATCCTTCTAATTTCAACGCTGTTATTCCATGTCCGCTATTCTCACTACGAAAAAGCCAGACTCTTGATAATTGTCTATATTTATAGTAATCAATCTTAGTCAATCATATAGTCTTATCTTATCCTAATCCCATCTGTCCTTTGACAGGTACTACCAGTAAGTTTTTTTTAAATATTTTTGTTGGAGAAATACTAATAGATGGAATAAAGAATATAATAAAGTAGTTCATTCGAAGCTAATGAAAATTTCCTCATAACGCAAAAACTTTCTTAGCTTATAAATCAGTCAACTGAGAGTAAAAGTAGGGAAGACAACCCTTCGGAATCCTATACTCATCTAGAACCTTGTCCAGCTTAAATTAATTTCTTAAGGTGCTTATTATCGCTTGTAGAGCTTACCAGTTGCTGTTGTCAACCCTTGACACGACAAACTCATTAGGAAATTGGTCAAAGCCTTTAGGCCAATGAATGGGAAAATGGGTGCAAATGTAAATTATAAAAATCATATACATCTGACAAGACATAAATGTTTTGCCCGCCAGCTGACAGATGGTAGATGCCAACTGACACTCACCACAGACATTCACCGCACACTCCATTAGCACTCGCTCGAGTGTGCGAGTGTGTGTAGGTTGGGGGTAATTAAATAAAAGTTGGATGTGATGCATCCGTATCAAACATAATTAATGCTCAAATTACTTTCATAGATAAAGGGTGCAAATTGCAAAATGAATGTTGCATTACGGTCCGGTTTTTATTTTATGCGCTCTAATTGGAAGCCGATAAAATGACAAGCCCGAATGCGTAACTTTAATGATATTAAAATGCACAAATTGTATGTGCAGTCAATGCCGTTGACATTGTTTACATTCTCAATTTAATGCGATTTTTTTTTAATTCAGATTTCGAAGTAAATCAGTCGAATCAATGTCAAAAGCAACAACATAGTCCATCAACTAATTGGCGCAAACAGGTCAAACCGCAAACAAAACTAAATTATAGGCAAACACTGTTCGAAAATCAAGACCTTTTTGACCCAAACCAAAACAACGCCAGTTCAATAGTTGACTTTCCAAATGCTACAGAGCAATAATCTATAGATGAAATCTCTACTAAAACGAAAACTGCAATTTCATTAGGTAAAAATTTCAATGCATTTGCCTATAAACCTGGTCAAAGTTGTATTCAGGCGAGGCTAAAGTTTCACCTCGCTAATTAATTATACGCCTTGGGCAAATACACTTTGTGCAATTAACAAATTACATCTATGTAGTGACTGCATATGTGCTATATACATACATATTTATTCAACATGGCCTCCACTGCAAATGTGCCGAAAACCAAAATCAATAAATAACATCGACAGACTCAGAAACTATTGGGAGGTAAGCAAAAATGTGATTTAAAAGATATCAAAATTAAAACCCGTATACAATTTATGGTACACCCAATTTAATAACCGCATATTTAGAAATGTTTGTAATATATGTCAGAAGAACCGCGTTACAATGTGTCACAGTTATACATATTTAAGATATAAGCGTAGACAATAGTGTTTTTCTCAAAAGTGCAGTTACTTTCTGATTATCCAAATAAAAAATGTCTATGTGAGATAAATGTGTCCTGCCTTTAGACATAATATATGTACGGTGTTTTTTTCCTAATTGGCTGTTTGGTGTAATACATACAATGTTTTCTGTCCGTAAATTTTATAGTCCCTGAGATCGACGTGTACTCTATAATGCGAATCAATTTATTTTCTCTTTTGAGGGATACATTCAATGCGCTTAGTACACATACCCTACCTTAGCCATTTTAAATGTGTATAGGGTATATTTGAACAACTAAAGCCCCATCAAATTTGAAATGCATTTTTTTCATAGTAAATGAGTTCATATTTCATATCTGACAGGTTCATAATTTAAATTATCTTGAAACTCTTAAAACAAGCATTTAAATTATAATTTTTTTGTTGATAGCACATTTGCCTATCGTTATTCAATATCATCGACTAGTTTTGACACATAAAATTATCTCACCAGTGTTCTGTGGTTGTATAATTAACGCCCACAATTTATGGGGCTAGTGCAAATCGCTTCGATGCGCTACAGCGTCCAGGTTGACAGTTTTGTCGGTTGACCGGGTAAATTAGCGTGCAAAAATTGTGTCGCGTCATTTCGTAATGATTTATCGTTTGGGGTTAGTACTCGCAGCTGCGGATGCTGCTGGTGACCTTTTTGTTTACAGTAGCTATGTCCTGTATATAAAGTATATAAAGTACCGTATAATCTTGGGCAAATGTGTGTATCTTGACTGACTGATTGGTGACCAACGCGCAGCTCAAATCGTAAGAGCTAGGAAACTGAATTTTTGACTGTTGTTATTTTATGTCATGGAGCTGCACTCTAAGACGGGATTTAAGGAAATTGGGCAAGTGTGAAATTCGTTGTGCGACAAAGGCTTGTATGAAACTTTTTTTTTTTACCATCCAATCGGACTCAAACTCATTTTCATACATCTTTATTCAAATTCAGTTAAGGTTGTCTCTCACACTTTTAAAAAAATTCATCCCTTGGTGATAATATCCAAGCATCCTCGCTGGAAAATGCGGATTAAAGACTTTTTGGGCGAAGTGCTTAGTGTTTTCAATTTACTTCAAACTTATTTTCAAATTCCTACATAACAACTTAGTGAAAACGTGTTTCAGTGATGTTGAAAATTTCACTCGCAAATTTTTTATATTGTCGGAAAACGGTCGCATGTACGATTTTAAATAACCATTTACTCGGCTTCAAAATAACTGTTAAGTATATATTTGACAATTCGTTGAAAGATTATAAGGGTAAGTTTTGAGTTTCGTCCGATTGGCTTTAACCTTATTCCTAAAGCCCAATATAAAAATTAAATGAATAAGTGTTTTGTGTGACAATTGATACCAACAGTTTTTTCTTTATTCAATGCACTTTTAACATATTTTTTAATAGAAGTGGAGATCATTATGGTACGGGTAGATTTCAATTTCCCTCAGGCGTGTACGTGGTGGACAGGTATATTTTATAATTTTTTAGCATAAAACGTTTCATGGGCAAGGCCGGTCAATAACCGGTAGGAAGATATATATTTAAATTTTAAGTGTGTAGCCCTTAAAGTTCCTGATATTGTGAAATCCCCTCTGATCGGGCTCAAACTTATTTTCAAAGCACTACATTCAAACTTTTTGAATACATGTATGAGCGATTTTGGAAATTTCACCCGCAACTGGGGAAGTTTATCGGAAAACTGTTGCATGCAACTTTTTCGTTTACTATCGGATCGGCTTTTAACTCATATTAGGATATCTTGGTTAAAACTTATTTGATACTCTTTTCGCGAAATCCTCTGCACTTCGTTGGAAAATGGGAGTCAATTGTTAATTGAACAAAAGATTATTTTTCGGCTTCAAGATTCTCGCCACAAAACTAACATGGAACCCTTTGATTCCAACTTCAAGTTCGAGCTCAAGATAGTACGGACAGATTTAAATTTTTCACGGGCGGGAAAAGGGTGAAAAAGTTGTATTTAAAATGTTGACTACAAAACTTTCCTCTGGAAAGCGGTAGCTTTCTTATAAGACTAGACATATTTTATAGGGCTAATGCATCACAAAAATAAACTAAAAAGTATTTATTTTCCTCATCAAAGTAGTTTCGCAGTTTTAATACTGTCGTCACGGAACTGTGCATATTTCGTATTTTTATGGCATTCAATACATATGTCGAGCCCATAGGACAAGTAAATCAAACAGCTCTAGAGTGGAAATCAGTCCAAAAAAATCAAACTTTTTAAATTAGAGCTACATATATTTAAAACGGTCAGAATTTTGTATAAATGCACTTCCATGCTGGTTGTCTACAAAAGAAACTTATAGACATCTCCTTTAGTGTATTTCTGTATTTTAACACAAGTAATGTAGGAGAAAATCAAAGCAGTCTCACATCGCGCCTTAAGTTAGAGCCTTAAGGATACTAACGATGGTACTGCAGGTTGGCCACGTGTGCGAGTTGGGGTTCCTGGCGGTATTTAATGTGTATTATCGCTATCTTGGTTCTGTCCCTCTCACTCTCTCTCTTCTGCTCTATTTCTCTATTTCTACTTTGACGCCTTGGACGCTTGTTTTTTATTATTTCAGCATTCAGCCTGACTGGACTGTCTGGGCGCCAGCTCAAAACGTCAACGCGCCAACTTCAGCGTTTACTGCTTTAGAAACGCCCGCAACTACCATCAAAGCCACAAAACCAACAATAAACAAGTAAGAGGTTCTAGTCGGGAGCTCCCGACTAGGAGATACCCTGAACCCTCTTCTTCCAACACCAAGATATTCTATTCTAGATGCTACATGTTAAGTTCGGTGGCTCCAGCTCTTATTATTTACCAAAAGTGTTCAAGAAACTGCATTTCGACAGCGTTTTTTATCGATTGCTTCGAAACGGGGCAAGTTATCGAATATCGGAAAGAAACTCGAACTGCGCGGGCACTAGGAGGACATAAAGCAAAAATTTCTCTAGCTCTAATATCTTTGATAACTTTGCGTTCATACGGACAGACGGACGGACGGACAGACGAACGGACGGACAGACGGACGGAAGGACAGACAGACGGACATGGCTAGATTGATTCGGCTGTTGATG
Source organism: Drosophila ezoana (assembly GCA_035045725.1). Lineage (NCBI taxonomy): Eukaryota > Metazoa > Arthropoda > Insecta > Diptera > Drosophilidae > Drosophila > Drosophila ezoana. Next base: position 340,772 of record JAWNOU010000163.1, read on the forward strand.
CTGATCAAGAATACATATACTTTATGGGGTCGGAGATGCTTCCTTCTGAGTGTTACAAACATTTGCACAAATACATTATACCCTTTTTACCCATTTCCAATAGGTTCAGGGTATAAAAAAAACAGCATTTCTGCCAATGGAACCATCAACTTCACGGAGATTGTCTCTCACTTACGGCTTGACGGCGCTTTTTACGCACTTTTGAGCTTAGCTGCTGGCGAAAATTGGTTGGAAGTATTTTTGGCAGTGGGTAACTCCAAGATTGCGTTACGTTTGATAGTGGGTATTTTCATAAAAAGCAACTGACTGTAGTAATCATGTAAATTATTACACAAACACACACTGACTGATTGGAGTTCAACGCATAGCCTAAGCTATAGGAGCTCGGAATCTTAAATGTTCACTCTAATTAGAGTGTGAGAATTTGAGAAATTCCGTGTGGACTTTTTTGTTAAACAACAATTTTTGAAAATCTTTTTTGAAACTCATTTAAGAAAAAACTTGGTGAAATTGAAAGTCAAAAATTTGGTGGATGCAGGTTTTCGGGTTCAAAATGAATTTGATTGTTTTCATTGATTACGAATCAAGAATTTTTTTGAAAGTACAACAGTAATAAATAAGTGGAAAGCAATGTACAAAGATTATTTGTTTGCCATCGGATTTTCAAAAATCTTTGGCAACATTTAAATGATACATTTTACACAGTCTTGGCAAAATTCACCTCTCTTGGATATAAAATGCGGGTCAAAGGTTTTATATAACAAAGGGTTCAGGGTATAAAAAAACAAAGAGATAAAAATTGAATGGGTGTAAACAATAATAATTAAAATTTTCTTTTGCTTTGAGTGCTTTGTCAAGCACAACGCTGTCATAAGCATTCTTTCGCAGGCAGAAATCAACCGCTTGAGTAGCGAAGTGGGCGTCGGGACACTGAGTCACGACATAATCAACTTTTTACGAATATAAATAAAACAATTAAGAGGCTCTAGCCATGAGGTTTCGACTAGGGGATACCCTAAACCCTCTTCTACCAACACCAAATGCAGCTCGTGCTACGAGTTCGTTTGCTTTAGCAGTAATAAAAAAATAGATTTAAAAAAAACATTTCCTTTAATAGGACTCGAGCGTAAAACATACCACACTACTTTCCACCGCCTCTACTCAACAGCCAATTAATTCCTAATGAAAAAAGAAAAAACAATTATAATAGCAGCACATACACACTGCACAGACAACAATACAATCGCAAAGTATCTATAAAATGAAAAATACTTAAAATATATACATATATGCATGCATATACTATTCAAGCTACATGTCAAGGTTGGTGACTCGAGCCCTACAAATCTAAGATATTTGCTTAAAAATTGCTCGCTTTTATTTATTGCTTGGAAATGGGCAAGTTATCGATTATCGAAAACAAACTCGTACTGCGCCGGCAATAGAAGGACCTACTTTTAAAATTTCAAGTCTGCAGCTTCAGTTCCTAAATTCTTGCGTTCATACATAAGGAGAGACGGACATGGCTAGATTGATTCGGCTGTCGATGCTGATCAAGAATATATTTACCTTATGGGGTCGGAGTTGCTTCCTTCTGCTTGTTACATACATTTGAACAAAAACATTATACCCCTTTTACCCATTTTTATGGGTTCAGGGTATAAAAATGTGTTTAAAACATTAAGAAAACATATATTTGGTGGCACAAAAAAAAAAATTACCACTTTCTTTTCAATATTATTAATTTGGCTAGGGTTAAGCCGGGAAATATCTTCCAGCATCTTATTAAACTTTAGCACGTGTTTAAGTATCTTATGTTGAGTTTTGTCATTTGTTTTATCCATTGACATTTTGGCACAATATTATGCATATATTTGATTGGGCATAGTTTGAATTATATTCATAATTTAATGTCCATCTTTAAATAAATAATTCAAATATTTTATACATCTGTTTATATTTTAAACGTTTTGAGAAATACTTTAGTAAATTAAATTATTTTGACGCGGGGGAACTGAAAATATTAATGATATTGAGAAATTCAAAGTGCATTATCAAACTCAATAAATGGCATGGAAATCTAACCAGATTTTACAACCTTACCAAAAATGTAAGGAAATCTGCGTTGGTAAATGCATTTCCGAATAAATGGAAATGTATTAATAAATAAATTTTCACTTCGGTTAAACCCATTTCATCATTGCCTTGCCAGTCCGCATACAAGCCAAGCCGCATTCGTTTGTCAACTATGATAGCAATGACCGAGATACGAGACATTTTCCAAAGCCACACTGGGAAAGTCCAAGTTTTCGCAACGGCGGCCATTGAATGTGCAACGCTTTTCACAGAAATTGAATGCAGCTGTGTGTCCCTCACTCTAAATTCCCCTTTCTCTCTCCCCCTCTCTCTGTCTTCCTCTTGCAGGCAACAAGAAAATGCTCACAAGCGAAAAGGGAAGCAGCCCAGCATCAAGTTGTTTGAGCTGTTTGGGTGGTTTTGAACTGTATCTTCTTGTGAATAAATTGCAACACTAACTGTAAAAACTGCAAAATGTGAATACACCTGAATCTATAAAGCGAGAGTATCTCGCAGCGAGGTGTTGCTGAATGCGTAATGCTGTCGCTTCACGTTTCGGCTTCTGCACACTTTTATGTGCGACACGGCGTGCTCGACAACATTTTATGTTTCTGGCACAAATTCTTAGCCCCACTCTCAGCTACAAGTTCGCAACTTTGCTTCAAATGCCTCATGGCGTTCTGAACGGCCTTGGGCGTGGGCTTCGGAGTGGGCACAGGCGTTTGCCTTAATCGCTAGCGCTCTGTATTCTGCTCTGTACTTAGCCCCGGTTGGGTCTAATTAAAATTAAAATTTGTTACTTTAATGAAAAACTTTTGTGAAACAGGGCTCAGATACCTTTTAAATAATTCAGGCATGGATACTTTGTTATGCGGCCCCGTTGCGGCTTTTACTGCGGTTCAGTTGACAAATGGCACAAGCGAAAAAGTCACGTAGCCGCACTGTATGCTCGTGGTGGTAGCGACACAATTGAAGTCTTACTCAGAAAATGCGTCACTGATTTTCTGTGCAAAGTTAGCGCTAATTAAGAGCTTTTGCAGAATTTCAGTTAATATACTAGAATTGCATAGAATTTTTTAGATTTCTTGATGTTTATATCAACTCATACATAATACAATTCATGCATACGAGATTTTTTTGACAGATTTGCATTTCAGGGAGATGTTGAGAAATAAATAAAATTAAGATTATTTGTTTCTAACAAAATTAATTCATTTCAGCAAAAATGTCTGACATCTAAGAAGCGTAATATCGTGCAGGAACAAAGTAAATACCAGCAAATCGAAACTTCAAAATAAGCTTGAAATCTAATAACAAGTAGGCTTTGCCAATCATTATGATGCGTACAGTCAATCAATCAATTCATCCGATAATTGCCACGTACTTGACATACACTCGGTATGTATGCACATGTCGACAGTAAGTATCAGCCTTAAATTGCGTAATGCCACAAAGCGGCATTTGTAATACCGGGTAATATTTTCTAGTGTTTAATATTTTATTGACCTAGAGAAATTAACCATTTGTTATACTAGCAAACACCTCTTAAGACATTTAAAATACACCAATAATGTATTAGCTTGATGCAAAATGATATTAATAACATAATAGTTATTAATCCATTAATTAATTACATTTTGAAATTTTTTCTCAATTCATTTGTACCTGTCAGGGGTGGGACAATTTTCATTGGACTGCATTTTGTGTCATGGCATGGCCTTTCTGTTAGTCGGTAGTGCCTGCCGAATATAAGCGACAGGCTGTCAGCCAACGGTTAAGGAATAAGAAAGCCAACGGGTTTCCTCAATAAATTTAAGACATCGTACAACAAACCAACTGGCAGCAAGGATACTACGACAGGCGACAGCCATAACGGTGACAGCGATAAATTAAATGTTAACTTGAATTTACCGTTCAGTGACACGAACAGAAGGCTTAAACACACAGGCAAACAAACACAACACCAGACACACAGACAGAGACAGTTGGCAACTGCCATGCTAAATGAAACGTACAAGAATCGAAATCGACTCTGAAACGAGAATAAAACTTTATGCATGAAATTTGCCGTTAACGTGACAATAAACAGCAACAAAAAATAAGAAAAAACAAAAAACAAAAATCGAAAGGACAGCAACACATCAGACGATATGTGTATATATGTATAAATGTATATATAAATGTATATACACATACATGCATTTGTATGTCATTTCAAATTAAAGTTAGTGTATTTAAATTACATTGTTAATTCGCTCAGACACACAAATAAACAAGTAAAAGCTTCTAGTCGGGAGCTCCCAACTAGGGAATGCCCTGAACCCTCTTATTCCAATACCAAAAGCAGCTGGTTAATAAAGATAAATTAAAACAAGTAAGAGGTTCTAGTCGGGAGCTCCCGACTAGGGGATACCCTCAACCCTCATATTCCAACACCAAATGCAGGTCGCGCTAATAGATAGAGAGTAGCGGGGAGGTGGCGATAGGTATAAAATGGAAGATACTTGATATATATATACTTTTCTAGAAGCTACATGTCAAGTTTGGTGACTCTAGCTCTTATTATTTACAAAAATTGCTTAAAAAACAGGATTTCGATATACATTTTTATCGATTACTTGGAAACGGGGCCAGTTATCGATTATCAGAAACAAACTTGATCTGCGTAGGAACTAGGAGCACCTTCATCTAAAATTTCTCTAGCTCTTATAGGTTCTGAGATCCTTGCGTTCATACATACGGACGGACGGACGGACGGACAGACAGACGGACACGGCTACATCGTCTCGGCTGTTAATGCTGATCAAGAATTTATATACTTTATGGGGTCGGAGATGCTTCCTTCTGCCTGTTACAAACATTTGCACAAATACATTATACCCTTTTTACCCATTTTTTTATAAGTTTAAGGTATAAAAAGGACAAAAGTGACTTTTGTGGCAAGTTACACAATGGGCAACCCAAAAAAAAAAAATCAAACAATAACTTTTTGCCAGACCTAGACTTAAAATTTATTGCCAAAGTTGAGCCAAGAAATTGTATGCAACTTGTAAACTTGGCCACATTGCCGCCAGTGGAGGCCCATTTGAACAGTAAATGTGTTCTGTAGTGTTACACTAACCGCATTCCAAGAGCCCAAAACGCCGCATATTTGTCAACCAGAGCCATCGCTTGATAAACAAGAAATGATACCCAAAGCGAGCCCCTCAAATAGCCCAGACAAGGCCCGACGATGGAATCATAAAACCTGCAAAATTTCCTTGCTTTTCCGGGCTAAAAAGTAAAGCATAACAAAAAAAACAGGGAATGAAATGAAAATAAAGCAAGAAAAATCAGGCTAAAGCTGGGCAAAAAAAACTTTTAAGCCCCATAATAAATAGCCCTCCCGCGCTGAGCATAAGCTGAAGTTTGGCATGTTCAAGTGGGACCTCTGATTTCAGTTGTTGTAGCGCGATTCGATTCTGTTGTTGCTGCTGTTGTTGTTGCTTTTTGCTAAAACTCGCCTTGATCTACTTTGCTGCTTTAGGGCCGTCAGTCGACAGTCAGCTTTTCAACTCAGCAGGGCCGACTCTTGTTTGGCTTGGTTTATGTAGGGATACATATGTATTAATGTGTATGCATGTGTAGGTGTGGGAGTGCGTGTATGTGTTTGTGTATACAAAATGTTGATGTGGAATGATTTCAAAATACTTTTTCAGCTGGCGGCTGCAATAACTGAAATGGAAATTTGAGCAGCGAATGCGCAGCTCTTGGCCATTTGAAATTTGCGTAAGTAATCAGCCAAATGTACGCTCAATAATTAAAATCAATTGATGAGTAAATGGAATTAAGAGTATTAGTCAAAATTTAAAAATAAAAAAGTCATTGCTTCTGTAAGCTGCTGTAAATTATATGGTATTCAGCTGAAAATGGAATTCTCTACAGGTTTCGAGCTGTTAGTTCCTGTTCTAGTGTTGGCATCCTCGGAAAATCCGCTTCAAAGTTGAATAATATGCAAACAAGTCTGGACCAGCGAGCTGTGGAAATTGTCAAGGGACCTGCCACAGGCCATTGCATATTTGACTTTGGTTTTACGCGACGTAAGTGTATTTTTCACCGTTTGGGATTTTGGTTGCAGCAAATGGAATTAGTCAGTTGTCCTGGTCTGCTGCTGTTGTTTGCGAACCACCCATTAGCCGCAGTCAGGCCAACAAATTTACAGAAGACTATACAAGATTATTGATATATCAGGTGCAGTTGTTGTTGTTGTTGCATACGTCAATAAGTCAGTCAGTTAGTCGGTGAGTGTGTCAGTTCAGCATGAATACGTCGTCGCCTTTTTTGGGAACATCTAACTTAGTTTTGCTTCGTAAATCGTCCCTGACAACTAAAATAGGTTCATGTAGAGCATGAAATATGGTAATATTCCCATTGACACACACACACATACACACCATTTCGCCATCTGACTTGGGCGTCCGTGTGTGTTTCTTGAAGTTACAAGCGATGCGTGAAATTTCATACATATGCAGCAAACTGAAGGTGCTTGCAATTGTATTTGCGTGGATGTCTGTCTTTGAAGGGCTGTCAGCCCATAAACTCTGACATTTAGCGTACAGACACACAAAAATAATCCTATATACAGACACCTACACAGTCACATGTAAGTATGCACTTACAAAAATAGCTTCTGCAAAAATGAAGGCAAGGCTTTTTGGCATCTGCTGCTGCCAAACAACTTGGCTCAAGTGCTGGACTCCGCGCTACATCCTGTTGCCTGCCGCATGCCCATCACCCACATTATTGTTGTATAGCCTTTTGAAGAGGTTGCTGCCAATGTCTTTAGTGTGACGGGCCAAATACCTCAGCGGCAACTTATGATTGCCTGTTATATATGAATGTGTGTATGTATGAGTATCTCTCTTTAGTGGAGCAACATACTTGATTAAGTTGAACAACAATGCAAATTGTTCATTTAAATGCCTTAGTATGTTATTCAAATTGAATTTAATTGCTACCAGTTGAACACACCTTTTATTCTCTTGACCAGCGCTTAGCAAATTATTTTTAATTGGAACCCAGTTATCACCCTTGTTTGTGTGCATTATGCTGTAATTAATGATCATTTTGAATTAACAATTAAATAATATCTATTACAGATGGACAGACGGTGGCAGGCAATTTGACAAATAACGTTTGTCGTACTGATTAAGTAGAAGAAGCCGCACACACATACACACGCACCCACTTTAAATGTATGCCTTAGTTTGTGTGGCTGCATTTGCTGCATGCTCAAGTGTTGCCTTGTGGTCGCTTCTGGCAAGAGGCAATGCCTGCCTGCTGCAGGTGTTGCCCTTAGCCACTAGAGCAGCCCCAGTCGCAACAATGGCATCCACTTGACGTTCAGGTTTATCGATTATAAGCCGCTTAACTTGCACTAAGTGTGCAATTAAGGTGCCCGTTTGCTGACCAACTTGAGCTTTAATTCAAACCCATTTGTATACTGTATATATTTTCGAAATCCCTGTGGATTTGGTTAGCCATTTTATATCGATAATATTAATTGTTGACTCTCTTGCAAGTGGATTAAGCTTAGTAGCTTCTATGGGCCATTCAAAGAGTTTTCTCGTTGCAACTCTCAATTGAATATTGCCTTAAAAGCCAGTTCTCTTTCAGTTTCATCTGCCCTTTGAAATTCATTTCTAAATTGTCATACAGCTTATGAGATTTTCTGCTCTATCTTGATGCAAAGATGTCTCAAAGCAAAGATGTTGCTTAGCTTTAAGCTGCAGTCTTTTTACGACTCTCATGTTGACCTCGTCCACTTGCAGATAATTTGTCAGCAACATCATCGTGTGCTCAACGACGATAAACTGTACCAGTCAGATGAAAGGAACAAAAAATTTCAAAATACTGCTTCCTCTTGTAAAACTCGATAGGCATGTGCGGGGCAAGTGTGCCCCAGCTACTTGTGGCAGCTGTAGAAACTAAGGCAATGTCGGTACATAAACATTTACGATCCGGCGGTCATTCTTTATGTCTAGACTTGAAAGCAAATGCAAAAACATGTTTGCGAACATAAAAGAAGCCGCACAGAAAATGCGGCAAGGGACTTTATGCGTCAATTATTGTTATTTAAATGAGAGCCACATTAAATTCGCGAGTGCATTGTCTGAAATAATAAGCAAGGTGCCGGCTTAAGTATTTCAAGATCACACAAATCCCACTTAAAGCTCACCTTCTGCGTGGATTGGACTTTCTGCTGGCTTGACTTTATTTGTGCCTTGATGGGTCAGCAAAAAATAATGTATTCTTTCTGGCCTGTGCCGTTGCATTACTCCGGCACATACGTTGTCCATTTGGCAGACGTGCCTCAGCCTGATAAGGTTATATGCAGTGTTGCTATAAAAAACGGCCAGAGTGGCAGATTAAAGTGGGCGCCACACAAGACCAACAACAGTCATCAGCAGCAACGATGGTGGCCAAATTGAATAAGCACATAACGAGCCCGTTGCACAGAACAAGGAACGAAGCGGTAATAAAACTTTTAGTCAGCCAAAAGGCAAAACAAACCAACAGCCAGCCAAAAAGAAACCAACTGATTTAAGTTCGTTATTCGCTTGCCACATATTCGTTTGTTATGTGTGGGGTTAGATTGGCAGGAGGGCCAATAAAATGCTTTGGGGCACATCAAGGAGCAACGTGGGTGGCGCTCAGAGGTATGCTACAGTTTTCTATGTGCGTGTATCAGTTTGTGTTCTGCGTTGCCTTTTGAAATGTTTCACCAAATGAATTTAAATGTGCTGACAGCAGCGGCGGGCAGCTGTGAGCGTTTATACGCTTTCCAATTTGGTTGCTCTTTTATTGTTAAGCATCGCTCGCACACGTGTGTGTGTGCGTGCTCTGCTGATTGCTCCCCTAAGCCACATACATTTTTTTCCCGAACTTCTCCAAATTGCGATTTGTGCCTCGAGTTGTGCTGGCCCAGCAGTAAGTCCGGCTAACCCGGCAGAGTTTTTTGAAATGCTGCCAGCTTTATAGTCCAAGCTGATTATATGACCGTATTTTATTACTTTGCAATGGGCTTATTATCAACCGTTTCTTGTTTGCAATGTGTTGGAATAATCAATTGCACTCTAATTGGAATTTACTGAGGCTGCTGCTGTGGGCCAAAGCTGCTGCCAATTAGTGTCAGTGCATGTGAAAATCATCAATCACAGTAGATTGGTGACCATGCCAACCATTTGGTCAATGCACACGCATACACACACACACGGCCAAAGACATACATATATTATTGATGTAGTTGCTTGCCGTTAGGCCCCCTTCCAAAACGCCTGCAACCACATATGTCGCCACTTTCACCATGGAATGAACGAGACACCGAGTTGAGCTGCAGCGGGTTAAGGGCCCTATGCTTTACAGGTTGCATTTTTATTTTAATTTGCATTTGCTTTCATTTGCTGTGTATGTTTTGTAGCGCAGCGGTGTTTAACTTTTCAATTCATTAGTGCGTTAAAAAAAAAAAAACAAAAACGATCGGGAGGAGAAGTGATGATAGCTGGGTAGGGGTGACCTACATATGAAATCACTTTGGGCCAAATGTTTTATATAACACCAGGTTTTTTTTTTGCCATCTCTCTGTAGGCTCAGGGACTCTCTGTCGAGTGGAACAGAGCCGGTGGGCGCATGTTTGAGAATGTCATAGTGCGGGCTAGACAAAGCCCTCCGTCATATGCCAGTACAATTCGATGCAATCGCTTGGAAACACGCGGATTTTTGTATTTTTACTATGGGGTACCTTTAACCTTAAAGCTTTTGTTATTATTAAATATTAAGATATACAACTATTTTGTTTGTTTTATATTCATTATTTTGTAAGGCAAATTTCGTTCATTTTATTTGCTTGTCTGTGTTTTTATACCCCGAACCCTTTAAAAATGGGTAAAAAGGGTATTATGTTTTTGTGCAAATGTATGTAACAGGCAGAAGAAAGTATCTCCGACCTCATAAAGTATATATATTCTTGATCAGCATCAATAGCCGACTCGATCTAGCCATGTCCGTCCGTCTGTCCGTCCGTATGTCCGTCCGTCTGCCCGTATGTATGAACGTAAGGATCTCAGAAACTATAAGAGCTAGAGACTTGAAATTTTAGGTTTAGGTCCTCCTAGTGCCCGCGCAGGTCGAGTTTGTTTCTAAGTAATCGAAAAAAATCGTTATCGAAATCCTGTTTTTGCGCAATTTTGGTAAATAATTTGAGCTTGAGTCACTAAACCTGACATGAAGATTCTAGGATAGTATATATATTTGCATTTGATATTGGAAGAAGAGGGTTCAGGGTATCCCCTAGTCGGGAGCTCCCGACTAGAACCTCTTACTTGTTATACATATGTTAAGGTATGGTGACTGCAGCGCGCATCCTTGTTCCTGTGTCTGGCTACAGCAAAAGCATTTTCTCGCTTCACTTCGTATCGCATTTTTTTTAAATACATATAAAACGATTTGTCTGCTAACAATGTTGGGCAGTATGTGTGTGTGTGTTTATGCCTGTCTGCTGTTTTACTGAAGTTGGAATGTCCCTTTGTGCACTCGTCATTATCCTGTTTCCCTCTACAACATATTTTCTGGGAAAACAAGTTCTTAATCTAATTTTGTAGCATGACTATTAAATAATTGCTTAAGCTTTTTATTTACTGAATTTTGGGTCTCCATAACGTGCACATAACTGGTCAGACACATACCAGTGAATGCGCACATACACACACATGCTCAGATGAAAGTTTTCATAAGCTTAACTTTTAAATTGAATTTCAGTCAATTCTCATTAGCCCCATTGAAATTATGTATGCGTTATTTTATAGATGGGTGACCAGGGGACGCCGCGCTGTATGTAATTTTAAGCTCTTTTAGCAACATGTGCGACCACTTTTGTGGTTCCTGCAATGTTATGGTATTTATTAACTAAACTAAAATCCCGGCATACATAGCAAAATGCTTTTTACCAATTTTCATTTATGTGCGGCAACCTAAAGTATTGTTTTGTTCTATGTAATCCGCTTTAAAGATACTATGACTTCTCTTGCAGTTTGAAAGCAGCTTTAACAAAATAAACCGAGCTACGCACATACAAATATATTTCTACTGCTTGATATTGGGATATTTGGGGGTCACAGTCTCAAGCTGCATAAAATTTAATGTTTTCGGTGATTGTAAGCACTCAACTGCGCGCAGAACAGACTCGGACCAAAGGACTTCAAATAAGCATTTTAGGAACGCCAATCCCTGAAACAACCAAACGAAACTTTCTAATGCTTTGTTAGACCAGATGCAAACACATTTATTGTACCGGAATTCTACTAACATCGAGCCAGAATTTGTATAAAGTATGCAATTTCTATATTCTGCCATAAGACTGTTGTATACGACTTAGTAATATACAACGGAATAATATAGACTGAGTATTATTGCCACAGTTGTTGGACGGAAATTCGAAAGTAGTGTGAATGCCTTCTATGTAAGTTTACAGTTTGTTGCTTTTAATTTAATCTATATCTATATCTATATCTATATCTATATCTATATCTATATCTATATCTATATCTATATCTATATCTATATCTATATCTATATCTATATCTATATCTATATCTATATCTATATCTATATCTATATCTATATCTATATCTATATCTATATCTATATCTATATCTATATCTATATCTATATCTATATCTATATCTATATCTATATCTATATCTATATCTATATCTATATCTATATCTATATCTATATCTATATCTATATCTATATCTATATCTATATCTATATCTATATCTATATCTATATCTATATCTATATCTATATCTATATCTATATCTATATCTATATCTATATCTATATCTATATCTATATCTATATCTATATCTATATCTATATCTATATCTATATCTATATCTATATCTATATCTATATCTATATCTATATCTATATCTATATCTATATCTATATCTATATCTATATCTATATCTATATCTATATCTATATCTATATCTATATCTATATCTATATCTATATCTATATCTATATCTATATCTATATCTATATCTATATCTATATCTATATCTATATCTATATCTATATCTATATCTATATCTATATCTATATCTATATCTATATCTATATCTATATCTATATCTATATCTATATCTATATCTATATCTATATCTATATCTATATCTATATCTATATCTATATCTATATCTATATCTATATCTATATCTATATCTATATCTATATCTATATCTATATCTATATCTATATCTATATCTATATCTATATCTATATCTATATCTATATCTATATCTATATCTATATCTATATCTATATCTATATCTATATCTATATCTATATCTATATCTATATCTATATCTATATCTATATCTATATCTATATCTATATCTATATCTATATCTATATCTATATCTATATCTATATCTATATCTATATCTATATCTATATCTATATCTATATCTATATCTTTATCTATATCTATATCTATATCTATATCTATATCTATATCTATATCTATATCTTTATCTATATCTATATCTATATCTATATCTATATCTATATCTATATCTATATCTATATCTATATCTATATCTATATCTATATCTATATCTATATCTATATCTATATCTATATCTATATCTATATCTATATCTATATCTATATCTATATCTATATCTATATCTATATCTATATCTATATCTATATCTATATCTATATCTATATCTATATCTATATCTATATCTATATCTATATCTATATCTATATATATATCTATATCTATATCTATATCTATAACTATATCTATATCTATATCTATATCTATATCTATATCTATATATATATCTATATCTATATCTATATCTATAACTATATCTATATCTATATCTATATCTATATCTATATCTATAGCTATATCTATATCTATATCAGTATCTGTATCTGTATCTGTATCTGTATCTGTATCTGTATCTGTATCTGTATCTGTATCTGTATCTGTATCTGTATCTGTATCTGTATCTGTATCTGTATCTGTATCTGTATCTGTATCTGTACCTGTATCTGTATCTGTATCTGTATCTGTATCTGTATCTATATCTAAGAAATCTAAATTAAGCTAAAGCATATACATATGATATATAACTTATAATTATAAATAATCAAAGTCTTGGAATGTGTTAAAAACCATCCTGACAAAAAATATATTTTGTGAAAATATCAGAAGTGGAATGCAAATGCTTCGCGAAATTAAAAGTGCGTGTGCAGAAAATTTTCTTTTGCGCAGAAGTATGAAATAGAGACGAAGAAGAGCAAGAGTGGAAGTTGCTATATTTTGGTAATGTTTTGCGCATTTACCAAATTTAAATTTTTGACAGCTTTGCGCAACACCACTAACCAAAAACATAACAACACAAAGGCAGGTCTAAAGGCGCTTAAGCAGATGTTTTCAGTAATTGGTCAACCCATACACATAATCTCAGACAGAGGATCGTCCTTTTTATCGAAAGAATTTGACAGGTTTATCAAAAGCCACGGAATTCAACATATCAAAACAGCAGTGCGCACACCCTGCGCTATGCGACAAACTGAGCGCATGAATAAAACACTACTAAGCTTGTTAAAAAGCAGCACGGATCCCAAAAACTGGGATCAAGATGTGGGAAACATACAATGGAGTACAAATACACATGTAAATTCGACTACAAAATTTACACCCAACCACTTAGTATTTAACTTTATTGAGAAATGTATCATACATACATACATATGATACATATGATAATCAACCATGAATAAATCAAATGAAGTAAAAATAAATTACCAAGGTCCTCAGCAACGACCGTTGCAAAGTTGACGATCTGCTCGACCATACTGTCTCACAACGACGCTACTGCAACGTGACGTCTAGTGATCACATGGTGTGCCTTAATTCCAAATTTGGATGTTAGCGAGGAGGTGTATAACTACGAAAGCGACGCGTCAGGAGAGGCTTAATGCCAAAAGACAGATGGAGAGTAGTATAAAATAGATGCATAAGACACGTGTTGATTACTAGCACTTACCATGCAATGAAGAGATACGTCAAACAGCCGAATAATCGAAACACGATAAATCGCATCGAGTGAGCCCCAAAGGGTCCCTGCGACCATTTTGTTATGCCCAGAGAGAGTAAGACTACTGAGAGTGGCAGCCGATCGCCGGCCTCTAAAGCCGAACGTTCAGTATGAAGCCGCATCTCGCTCAGCGCACAACGTCGCTGCGACTGATGCTTGTTATACCCTGAACCCATTGAAAATGGGTAAAAAGGGTATAATGAATTTGTGTAAATGTATGTAACAGGCAGAAGGAGGCATCACACTAAGATAAGTCACGCCAATACATTTGCATGCGACGCAAAATTTCTAGCCTGGCTTCCCAAACTGTCTTTTACGATTTCGCACGACGTGGCAGCCGACGGCTGTTCATTTAGACGGACGAATGCCGAAGTCGCGGCTTGCTGATTCTGACACGAGCAGCGAAATTAGTCGCCAGCCTGCCTTCAACCAAGCTGGTCGATGGTGTACAAACATAATTGCTTGCCTCATAGAGCCGAAGCTGTGAGTACATTCTATTTTTAGCTTCTTCGCTCTCTCGGCTGTGAGAGCGCAATGATACAGATCAAGCTGCATAGAAACATTTTGTTGTATGGCGTTACTCATCTTAGTGTTTATATTGTCTTTGGTACAATAATATGTACTGCTAAAAATTTCATCAAGATCGGTTAAGAAACACAAAAGAAAATGTGTTTACCTGCCCACATGTTTGCGGCAGCTAGCGCAAACTGCAAGAATTTCTGTATACTTGCACACACACACATTCATGCGCATCTGCTTCGAATTCTATCAACAGCATTGCAATTGCGCTGCTATTTTAATTAAGAGTTGGTGTGGCTGTTGGGTAGAGACGGCAGCAAGTAATGCGGTCAGTTGTGAGTTCAAACCCTGATAAGGGAACTTTTTATACCCTGGACCCATTAAAAATGGGTAAAAAGGGTATATTGTATTTGTGCAAAATGCAAATGTATGTAACAGGCAGAAGGAAGCATCTCCAACCCCACAATATATATATTATATATATATATTCTTGATCAGCATCAATAGCCGAGTCGATCTAGCCATGTCCGTCTGTCTGTCCGTCCGTCCGTCCGTCCGTCCGTATGTATGAACGCAAGGATCTCAGAACCTATAAGAGCTAGAGTCTTGAAATTTGATGTAGGTGCTCCTAGTTCCTACGCAGATCGAGTTTGTTTCTGATATTCGATAACTTTCCCCGTTTCCAAGTAATCGATAAAAATGTATATCAAAATCCAGTTTTTTAAGCAATTTTGGTAAATAATAAGAGCTAGAGTTACCAAACTTGACATGTAGCTTCTAGAAAAGTATATATATATCAAGTATCTTTCATTTTATACCTATCGCCACCTCCCCGCTACTCTCTATCTAAAAGCGCGCGCTGCATTTGGTGTTGGAATATGAGGGTTCAGGGTATCCCCTAGTCGGGAGCTCCC
This sequence comes from Drosophila ezoana, assembly GCA_035045725.1. Lineage (NCBI taxonomy): Eukaryota > Metazoa > Arthropoda > Insecta > Diptera > Drosophilidae > Drosophila > Drosophila ezoana. Next base: position 356,445 of record JAWNOU010000163.1, read on the forward strand.
GACTAGAACCTCTTACTTGTTTTATTTAATTTATCTTAAAAATGAGCGCATAGCGCAAGCTGCATTTGGTCTTAGAATAAGGGGGTTTAGGGAATCCCCTAGTCGGGAGCTCCCGACTAGAACCTCTTACTTGTTTTTGATTGTGATCAATTGAATATTCAGTGTGCGTTTCAAATACACATACGAATAAGCGAGCTGTGCGTAGCATTTAGCATGTGAAAAAAAGGCTTCGATCGGTTAAATATAAGCCCAAAACAAACTTTAAAGCCACAGAAACAACTTCACCCAAATCATTTGTACCATTTTTTTCAACAGCGGGAAGCTGAAAGTTGTGTTAGCCGCTAACGCAAAGCTATTTGTATGCCATTTTTGAACCGCAAAATGCCAAGAGAAACACCAGACGGGAGACGGAAAAGCTAAGAGAGAAAGTGGACTAAAATTCGACCCAATGGGCGCAATGAAAATGCCAGTGCAAACATATTTTAATAATCACACACGGAGCGAGGCTGAGCGCTGCCACGCGTGGAATATGAAAAGGCGGCGTGGAAATGTTCTGTGGGTGTGTGGATGTGTGTGTGTGGCCTTCGCTGGTGGTGCTTGTGCTGCTCCATGGCTTTAACGAAATACGCGCCGTAAATTATGAAGTCTAAAATAAAAATTCATTGCGTTTAATATGATGATGATGAATGTAAATGATATCTGCCTTTGTATTAATTTTTTATGTTTGGAAATTTGTTTGACAACTTCTTAAATAGGCACGTTCTACATAAAGGCATAATAAAGCCGGACATATTTTGAACGATAGCAGTTGTTGTTGTTCTAGTTTGGGCGGCATTGGCAAACATTTCTGGCATACTTCGAGGCGATCTGCGCGTTTTCTTGGCCTTTCTAAAATTCCTTCAGTTTATGAACTTTTTGTGGGGCATTTTTCGGCAACCTCGTCTGTCATGAGTCATAATTTGATGGAATCACATCGACGTCGATATCGACATCGACATTCACATCCTGATGTCAAGGCTCAAGAATTTCAAGCAGCTTAACGATGTTTCATATTTGCGTTTTAATTTCACTTACATGCCCAAAGTCGACTACAAGACTGACAGGAAACAGCCTCGACCTGGCCTGTTGACTGCAGCCTGCGCAGAATCCACAGCCCACGTCAAGAGGCGTTTGTAAACTGGGCGGGCGGTCTGTTACTGCCTGCTGTCAAGGTACGCTTGTCACATGCAATTCCGTTTTAGGGCTTCTACCAAATACCTCAAGTGCTTCTCTGAGCTTTTGCCATTTAACTCTGAGTGCTATTGTGTGCAACCAAAAACTCAAAGTCTGGCAGTACATGGCCAAAATTCAAATTGAAATTGTTTCAATTTTCGATAAATGGTGCAAAACTTAAACGGGCTATCTGAAATTTATCAAAACCACACACAGGGCGGTGCTGGCCGAAATCGGATGTTGTGCACACACCCACCTGCATACGCATATTACACACATAGTACATAGTCACACATACACAGCATGAACTGGCTTCATGAATATGTATGACCTGCAGCAGTAGATCCCTTCAAGAAATGCCAGCACAGAGGCGTGCATGTGCCGGTACGTGCCCGGCCGCATGCAGTTCACCTCTCCACGACAAAGCCAGGTGCCATTAAGCAGAGCTGGTGCATCTGTAGCCGTTGTTACAGGCGACTGCCACTGCATACATAAAATATAAAATGCTTTCTCCGGAGCTTATTAATTTGTTGTACAAAAATCGTTTTTTCAGTCTTTAACAAACAGCCCGGGCAAGGGCATCATCTATTTCTCGGATATCTGCAAGTAAACACACCCCAGAGCTTTAGACTCTTCATTCAGGACACCTGGCCAACTGATGCTGCTAATGGTCCTTGTCCCTTTACCTCTCAGACTGCCCAGATTAATGACTACTCAAGTAAGTTTATGGTTTGAAACGTTTGGCCACCACTTCGTTTTGACATTTAGTCAGCAGAACAAAGCTTAAAAGGAATCTTTAATAACAGCCCGATAGATTGATACTTCAAAAAGTGTCAGCAATATAATAAAATCATTCAATAGAACTCAAGCTATCAAATTGCCGATATTGATAGGAGAAATACACAGGCAATCAGCAGGAACTAAATAGTGCATACAGCTATGATAAATACATAGATGATAGCCAAACTATCAAATGGTTTACTTAACAATAACATAACACAGTTAAAGGACATTAACATCAAGGAATATTGAATAGAGAAAATCTGAAGATTTAGCTAACATAAATACACACAAGTAAATGAGTAAACAAGTAAGAGGTTCTAGTCGGGAGCTCCCGACTAGGGAATACCCTGAACCCTCTTTGAGGTGGTAGCGGGGAGATGGCGATTGGTATAAAATGAAAGATACTTGACATATATATAATATTCTAGAACCAACATATCATGTTTGGTGACTCTATCTCTTATTGTTTACCAAAATTGCTTAAAAAGCAGGATTTCGATATACACTTTTACCGATTACTTGAAAACGGAGTAAGTTATCGATTATCGGAAACCTACATCTAAAATTTCAAGTCTCTAGCTCTGATAGGTTCTGAGATCCTTGCGTTCATACATACGGACGGACGGACGGACGGTAGGTCCTCCAGGTGCCCGCGCAGATCGAGTTTGTTTCCGATAAACGATAACTTGCCACGTTTCTAAGTAATCGATAAAAATGTATATTGAAATCCCGTTTTTAAGCAATTTTGGTAAATAATAAGAGCTAGAGTTACCAAACTTGACATGTAGCTTCTAGAATAGTATATATATATCAAGTATCTTTCATTTTTTACCTATCGCCACCTCCCCGCTACTCTCTATCTATTAGCGCGAGCTGCATTTGGTGTTAGAATAAGAGGCTTTAGGGTATCCCCTAGTCGGGAGCTCCCGACTAGAACCTCTTACCTGTTATGTGTTGAACGCTTGCCAAATACTGTCTCTTCTTAACACTAACGCTTAACATAGCCTTTAACATACCTGGAATCTGCTGCCGGAGTGCCGTGTATACTTCCGTGAATGCAAGGCATTGATAATGTGACGTCACTTTCATTAAAAACTTATGATTTTCATTCCTAAAATACAAATCTGAACTAATAGCTTTCACACACCAAACTAAATGGCAGCTTAAATTAGTCAAGTCTTTCAAAGCATTAATAATCAACTTCGAGGCGATTAGAAAAAATCGATTTAATGCTGCTGAGTCAGTGCATTGAATTTAGAAAGATTTTTGCTCTGTACGATGACGGGAATAGTGAGATTTAGAAACGCTTCAATGGTCTTTTGGTCATGAAATTGTAAAGACAAGGCATAGAAAATCAATTTCATGCTCTCTTTGGAATGATACAAATGAATTAAAGCCGAAGGCAACACAAAGCCACTTAGCTCAGCTGTCAATGGTAGACAGGCGCTCATTAAGCTTTCAACCATGGCATTGGAATGATAAGGACAAAATGCCAAGTGATGGCAAACACATTGAGCCGTCTCGAAGGGTGGCTGGGGTAAAGCGGTAAAAAGCACTTCTTCTTGGGCATTTTCTCAAGCGAGCGTTCGTCAATCAGCGATGCGCTCGCCAAACTTCTGGCAGTTTGCTGTCAGAAACAGCAAATGCTGAAATCAGAAACGGAAGCGGGGCAAGTGGCAGCTCTTTCCTGGAAACAGATGTCGCTTTCACTGCCAACTCATGAGCTTGAAGGGCGCATAGACTGAGACAAGGATGATTTGCTGTCGCTGTTTGCGCTTTCATTTTACTCTGCTGATTGCCAGACACAGCCCGCGTGGCTCCCCTGAAGCCACGTAGTCTGCGCTAATCAATTAGCAGCTTCAGCTAACTGTGTTTGTGTGTGTGCACAACGATCAACTCTTTTGTCTGCGCGTGTTTGGCTGAGGAACAAAGCCAACAAATGGCAACATTGTTAGACTTGGCGGCGAGGACAACAACAACATCAGCAGAAGCAACAGTGACATCAGGAACAACATTGCCCCTAAGCTCGTGCTCTTCGGGCTTCCCTAAATAATTTAATGCCAGTAAGATAATAATGCTGATTAAGCAATTTTCATTAATCGTTGCGCTACTTAACGTTCATTACAATCTCAAGCAGTTGCCCAGCAACGCTGCCAAGGCTAGGCCGATGACAATAGCAGCAGCAATATTATGAAATGCCAAGGAAACCTTAGTTAAAAGTTATTCCTCGGATACTCTTGTGGGTATAGTACTTAACAGATTATGTGCATGTCAGCTGATCTGGAGAGAAATATTAAATAGATTAGTGCTCAAGCGGGACAATTTAAGATATTTAATGGATATAGAAATTAAAACAGAGTTTTCTGCTTAAAACAAACCTTGTTCAGAGAATATATCATATGAATTATCGGAATTCTATTTGTTTTCTAATACAGAATTCATTAACAATATTATTTGGAGAAAAGTCAATTTCTTAAGATCATATAATAAACTAGGTAATTAACAAAATAATATTAAATTAGTCTTATGCAGATGCGGATATTTTATAATGTTTATTAAAGGTTTGCAAGAATATACTAAATAAAGCTAGGATGGGTTTATGTACATATGTATTTATATATAATGAAATATATTTCTTTAACTCTAAGTGAAAACAAGTAAGAGATTCTAGTCGGGAGCTCCCGACTAGGGAATACCCTGAACCCTCTTATTTCAACACCAAATGCAGCTTGCTCTACGCGCTCGTTTGCTCCAGTAGTAAGAAAGATAAATTTAAAAAAAAATTCTCTTGGCAGGGTTTGAACTTGCAGCTGACCGCATTTCTTGCTGCCACCTTTACCCAACAGCCACAGCACCTATTCATTTTGACTGAGAAAAAAATTAACAGAAATTCTTGGTATTTGCGCTAGCTGCCGCAAACACGTGGGCAGGTAAGCAAAATTTCTTTTGTGTTTCTTAACCGGTCTTGCTGAAGTTTTTAGCATTACATATTATTGTACCAAAAACTCGACAATTGCATTTAAATTGAGGCTTATATTGATGTGCAATATAAGTTGGGCTATTATTGATTTATATTATTGATTTATAGCTTTGTGGTCGAAGCGGGGATAGGTATTAAATGAAAGGTACTTTATATATGTATAATTATCTTGAAGCAACATATTAAGTTTGGTGACTCTATTATTTAATTTGCTCAAAACACAGGATTTCGATATCGATTCTTATCGATTACTTGAACACGGAGTAAGTTATCGACTATCGGAAACAAACTTGATCCTTGCGTTCATGCATACGGACAGACGGACGGACGGACATCGCTAGTTCGACTCGGCTATTGATGCTGATTAAGAATATATATACTTTATGGGGTCGGAGATGCCTTCTTCTGCCTGTTACATACATTTGCACACATACATTATACCCTTTTTACCCATTTTCAATGGGATCAGGGTATAAAAACGCAATACAAATAATTAATGCAAATAATTAGTGTTTAACTTTCATAAATTTTAAAGTTATTACTAATAGATTATTTAATTTTATTTAATTTTCCTTAAACTTTTACATTTTAAATGTATTCATCATAGTTATTAAACGCCTTTACCTACAGTTCAAGTGGCCAAGGAAATCGTTCTGCACACCCATGCTCACTAGACACACCCATACTTACATGTACGGCCACACACATACAGGCATACATACGCATACGTATTCAATACGTGCTCCTCCTTTATTGCTTTTTATACCTTGAACCCATTGAATGGGTAAAAAGGGTACAATGTATTTGTGCAAATGTATGTAACAGGCAGAAGGACGCATCTCCGACACCATAAAGTATTATATTATTTTCTTCATCAGCATCAATAGCCGAGTCGATCTAGACATGTCCGTCTGTCTGTCCGTCCGTCCGTTTGTCCGTTCGTACGAACGCAAGGTTATCAGAACATATTAGAGCTAGATACATTAAGATATTTTAGATAGATATTTTAACTGATCGTCCTCCTAGTGCCCTCGCAGATCGAATACTTACTCCGTTTCCAAGCAATCGATAAAAATCGATACCGACATCCTGTTTGTTGAGCAAATTGGGTAAATATTAAGAGCTATAGTCACCGAACTTGACATGTTTATTCTGGAATAGTATATATATATCAAGTATCTTTCGTTTTATACCTATTGGCTCCTTTCCGCTACCACCGCAGAGCTATAAATCAAGTTTATAACCCAACTTGTATTGCCCACCAATTTAAGCCACAATTTAAATGCAATTTACTTTTGAGAATACACAAATTATCTATGGTACAATAACATATACTGTAGAAAATTTCATAATGATCGGTTAAGAAAATAAAACTTAATAGTTATGTTTTTTACTTCGCAATTGGATGGGGCAGCTAGCGCTAATTCCAAGAATTTGTGTATACATGTACACACACACATACATGCGCGTCTGCTTCGAATTCTATCAACAGCATTTCAATTGCGATTGTTTTCTGTGCTGCTATTTTAGTTCATTTTTTTCTCAATAAGACTCAATTATTGGTGTGGCTGTTGAGTAGAGTGGCAAGTGGTGCGGTCAGTCGCGAGTTCGAGCCCCACCAGGGACACATTTTTTTTTTTGGCTGGTGTGGCTGCTGAGTAGAGTCGTCAGCAAGTAATGCGGTCAGTTGCGAGATCGAACCCTGCCAATGACACTTTATTTATTTTAAAATTTATCTTTAATACTTCAAACGAGCGCGTAGCGCGAGCTGCATTTGGTGTTGGAATATGAGGGTTGAGGGTATTCACTAGTCGGGAGCTCCCGACTAGAACCTCTTACTTGTTATGCTGATTTTGTCTGGCTTTCCGACTGCAGCTTAAGTGCGTGCCTATCTATCTTTTCGCCCTTTTCCTCCCTCCCTCCATCATTCACGGTCTATGCTTATGTGTGTGTGTGCAGTGTGAGTGCATGCATTGGTTTGGGTGTTGACTTTGACATTTGTTTTGTGTGGCTTATCCTTCACACTGCGCACCACAATAGCATCAATCCCCGCGTATTTTTTTTCTTCTGTTTAGCCAAGTTTTCGTTTTCATTGTGTGTGTCGCTACAACGGCGTTTAAATGGACGCTCCCGTCTAGCCCCATCCTCTGATTGTGGCGCTGCTGCTCTGATTTCATGGCTGCCTACTTTATGGCCAATAAAATCTCAACGCCATAGGCGTTCGCTCCACTTTCAATTCAACTCCCCTTCGACCCGTCCTAATATCTTACCCTAATCGCTTACAGTTGGCAGCATGGCATATTTATCTACGTAGTTGAAATTGAAAAGCTCACTGGCTCTTGCTGTCTTTTGTACGCTGTGTGCTGGGCTTGGAATCGAGAAAACGAAAATTAAATGCATCCATATATATATAAATATATATATATACATATTTACTTATTTACTTATATCCATATACAACTGGATATACATAAGTTTGTAAGCGCCTTTTATCGGATGATTAATTTACTCGCTGCATGCGAAAAATTTAACTGGGAAACCATTTAAAGTTTAAGTGGGACATTGCATTTACCCCGTTTTTTATGATATTCCATTTTGATAATTTAATATTCACACAACAATTGTATGTGTATAAAAAACTGGCGGCAATTTCCTCTTGACACTTCAATGTTTGTTCTTTGTTATTTTTAAATTTTTGCATACCCTTGTAGACGTTATTTCAATTTTCGCTTAAAAAGTGTACAAAGGAGCCATATCTTACCAAATAAAGTATATGTGTTCTTGATCAGCATCAACAGCTGAGTTAATGTAGCCATGACCGTATGTGTGTTTCTGTGCAAATTAGTCTCTCAATTTTAAACCTTTAGTCTTGAATGCTTTGCATAAGTCTGTCATTCATTTGCAGACCACACATATGTCGGAACTGGCTAGATCGGACAACTATATCATCAAGCTGCCATAAATATAACCTGTCGAAAGTAGGCTATTGTATGAAAAACTTTTTGCTCATCGAGATAGCTAGATATCAATTATTATTTTCACTTTGCCCCATACATATAAACCAAGTCTCATCAACATCGGCCCGCTGACAACAGCGATATTTCGAAAATTTAGTTATGGTATGAGCAGTCTTGTTGCTTACTAAGCTTTTTTGACCAAGCTCATATCTAATCTACAACATTGAATGCAGGATGACTTTTAGTCAAATGCTCATTACAATCAAACTTCTAGTTATTTATTAATGGATATAAAGACAGTCAATCTGCTTGTGAGTGTAATTGAATTTGCGTTACGTTATATTTTGAATTTATTTTTTCCTCTTGAATAATTAAAAGATCAAAGTTAAGTGCGTGTGTGTCAAGAATTAAAATCTGATAAATCCCAAGTAAGTGGCCATTGACGCAAGTTTTTGTTCATTCCAAAGCTTAACTGTAGCTTATTGTTCATTCCAAAGCTTAACTGTAGCTTAGTTGAGGTCCGCTGCTCGTTAAGAGATACAAAACACTCCTTTGTGGTGATAAATATAGAAAACTAAGATTTTTCATATTTAAACTTAAATGTGATTTATATCTCTTCTGAGCTTCAATATATTAAATGATACTTTTAATGAACTGAATAAAAGGAATGTGATTATTATGTTTCCAATTTACATTTTTATACCCTGAACCCATTGAAATTGGGTAAAAATGTACTGTATTTGAGCAAACGTATGTATGTAACAGGCAGAAGGAAGCATCTCCGACCCCATAAAGTATATATATTCTTGATCAGCATCAATTGCCGAGTTGATCTAGCCATGTCTGTCTGTCCGTCCATCCGTTTGTCCGTCTGCCCGTATGTATGAACGCAAGGATATCAGAACCTATAAGAGGTAGAGACTAGAAATTTTAGCTGTAGATCCTCCTGCTTGCGCAGATCGAGTTTGTTTCCGATAATCGATAACTTAATCCATTTCCAATCAATCGATAAAAATCGATATTGACATCCTGTTTTGTGAGCGAATTGGGTAAGTATTAAGAGCTAGACTTGCTTCTAGAATCTCTATATATAAAACTGTTTGTCCTGACTGACTGACTGACTGACTGACTGATTGGTGATCAACGCACAGCCCAAACCGTAAGAGCTAGGAAGCTGAAATTTTCACTGTAGTTACCTTATGTGATGAAGGTGCACGTTAAGACGGGGTTTCGGGAAATTCCACCCGCAAGTATGGAAAATCGCAAAAAACGTTTGTATGAAACTTTTTTGTTTACCATCCGATTAGCCTAAAACTTAATTTCAAAGTTCTTTGTTCAAATTCATTTGGGGGGTATTTCACACTTTTTCAAAAATTTATTCCTCCTTGGGTCAAAGATCTTGTGGATGTGGGGTCAAAGATCTTCAAGGATCTATATGAAAAAAAATCATTTGAGACGTGTTTCACATTTTTCGTAGAATCAAAGCATCCTCGAAAGAAATGCGATTCTAAGATTGTTTTGGTGCAGTTTTAAGTTTTGTCCGATTTACCTCCAACTTATTTTCAGAGCTCTACAGTATAACTTAATGAATACGTGTTTAACGATTTGGGAAATTCCACCCGCAAGTATAGAAAAATCGCGAAAAACGTTTGTATGAAACTTTTTTCTTTACTATCCGTTTGGCCTCAAGCTCAATTTCAAAGTTCTTTGTTCAAATTCATTTGAGGGGTATTTCACACTTTTCCAAAAACGTATTCCTCCTTGGTGGAAACGTTGGTCAAAGATTTGGTGGATGTCGTTTCGCCCTCAAATTCATTTCCAAGGATCTACATAAGAAATCATTTGAGACGTGTTTCACATATTTCGTAAAATCTAAACTCCTTCGGTGGAAAGATTTTTTTAGTGAATTTTAAGTTTTGTCCGATTTGCACCAAACTTATTTTCAAAGCTCTACATAATAATATGATGAATACGTGTTTCAGCGATTTGGGAAATTCCACTTGCAACAGTGGTAAAGGGCGGAAAATTTTTATATGAAAGTAGTTTGTTTACCGTCTTTCGTTTTACACCTATCGCCACCTCCCCGCTACCACCGCAGAGCTATAAATCGAGACAATAACCCAACTTGTAATGCCCATCAATATTAGCCTGAATTTAAATGCAATTGCCTTTTTGAGAATACACAAATATTCTATAGTACAATAAGATATACTGAAGAAAATTATATTAAGATCGGGCTTTTGTTTTGTTTTTCGGTGTTTGGACTGCGCACGTGTTTGCGGCATTTACGTAGCTTGCGCAAATTCCAGAATTACACACACATTCATGCGCGTCTGCTTCGAATTCTATCAACAGCATTGCAATTGCGATTGTTTTCTGTGCTGCTATTTTAATATAATAAGTCCCAATTATTGGTGTGGCTGTTGAGTAGAGGCAGTGGTAAGCAGTGCGGTCTGTCGTGAGTTCGAGCTCTACCTGGGAAACTTTTTTTTTTTTTTTTTCTGGTGTGGCAGTTGAGTAGCGTCGGCAGCAAGTAATGCGGTCAGTTGCAAGTTTAAACCCTACCAATGGATTTTTTTTTATACCCTGAACCCATTAAAAATGGGTAAAAGGGGTATTATGTTTTTGTGCAAAATGCAAATGTATGTAACAGGCAGAAGGAAGCATCTCCGACCCCATAAAGTATATATATTCTTGATCAGCATCAATAGCCGAGTCGATCTAGCCATGCCCGTCTGTCTGTCCGTCCGTCCGTCCGTATGTATGAACGCAAGGATCTCAGAACATATAAGAGCTAGAGACTTGAAATTTTAGATGTAGGTGCTCCTAGTGCCTGCGCAGATCGAGTTTTTCCGATAAACGATAACTTGGGACGTTTCAAAGTAATCGATAAAAATGTATATCGAAATCCCGTTTTTTAAGGAATTTTGGTAAATAATAAGAGCTAGAGTCACTAAACTTGACATGTATCTTCTAGAATAGTATATATATATCAAGTATCTTTCATTTTTTACCTATCGCCACTTCCCCGCTACTCTCTATCTATTAGCGCGAGCTGCATTTGGTGTTGGAATAAGAGGGCTTAGGGTATCCCCTAGTCGGGAGCTCCCGACTAGAACCTCTTACTTGTTTTAAATTATCTTTATTAATTCAAACGAGCTGCATTTCGTGTTGGAATAAGAGGGTTAAGGGTATTCCCTAGTCGGGAGCTCCCGACTAGCACCTCCTTGTTGTTTTATTTTTTTTATTTTATAATTATTTCTTTTATCAGGCTTTATCGTGGACAAACGTACAAGGCGGCTTTTTTGAATAAGGCTGCATCGTCACGTAGGAAGTCGTTTAAAATTTTTGGACAGCATCACATTTTGTAATTCATCTCAGTTGCTGTCTGAATATTTTAACCATTTTTTTTATATTTAAATAATTTGGTAAGGTTTTTTGTGTGTTGAAATGTATGAAATTCTTGAATAAATCCAATTTATGTGAGCTCAGAGCTTAGGTGTAAAGCAGGCAAAGCACAGTTGGTTTACTGGATGGGTTAAAAGCAAGTACAAACGCAAACTCCAAAATGCAAGCCGGGAAAAGGTGAATGGTAGGAGGTCAACATAAGGACTTGGGCTGGACGGAATGTAGTCGGTGCTACAATGTAAAGTAAAAAGTTTTGTTTATTAAATAAAAATAAATGCAAGTTAATTAATTAAAAGTTGAAAGAAGATAGAGCATGCACAGAGCATATTACCTGTGTGTCGATGTGGGCGTGGAAGGCTAAGAAGCAGCCTTATGTGGTTAAGTGCTCTGGAAAGTATGTTAAGCTTAATTAGCAGCTTCTACTGATGCCGCAGAATTGCTACTCTGGGCTCGTATATGCTGCGTTATCCGGGTCATAAGTATTCTTGTCGTTGTTTTTGCTTTTGCTGTTGTTTTTGTTTTTGGCATGTGCGCCATAATTTGGCAACAGTTTCAAGCAAAAAGCACAAACTTGAAACAACAACAAAAGACGAGACGCACAATGCCAAGAGCAAAAACGTCGGCCGTGTCAACGTCCAAAACAAAAACCACAAATAACTACAACTGTGCATGGGAAAATTAAATTTGAAAAAAAAAAAAAACAATAATAATAATAATTTTCATGACATTAACATTGGAAGCTGTGTATTTGAAGGCGTTGACTGAACGATGGCAACAAACGAATTGTCGGAAAGTAACACAAATGCAAAGAAAGATACAGACACAGACACGAATGCCAAAACAATTGGCAGCTGACAATAGAGCTTTTTGGGGTTTGTTTTTGTAGATCCATGTTTGAGTCTTCCGCTTGTGGCCTGACGCCAATTGTCGGTTGGGGCCTTCTTCCATGAAATTCCAATGAAAGCTGCTAACCATCATTTCGTCAATTGAAAGGCGCAAATATATAAATTAAAAAAGAAAACATCGTATTGATGCTTTTTGCGTTTGCTTAAGGTAATTTTTTTTATTTTTTTATAAATTTTGAAAAATGGAAATCAAGTTGGCCACAAAAATTAATCAAACACCCACGGCTAAAAGGCAAAAGGCGTCGGTCGCTGGGTACAAAATTATAAATTTAAAAATTAATAACTATATAAAATTAAGGCGAGCATCGACGTCGGCAGCGCCGGCGGCAGCGACAATGCGGTGACGCCAGCGGTTCTGCCTCTGCGGCATCGCTTTGATGAGCGGTGACAAACATCTATAAGATGCGAATACATATATTTAAACAAAATTATTATCGCATTTTTGTTTCTTTTTTGTTTATTTGTTTTTTCATGGTGCTTCTCGTACTGTTTTCGAATATATATGCGCACTCAATTTTTATACCCTGAACCCATTAAAAAGGGTAAAAGGGGTTTTTATTTTTTGGACAAAAGCAAAAGGGGGAAAAGGAAAAACGAACCCCCCCCCCCCAAAAAAATAATCCGACCACAACCACGCCGCCGCCCCCCCGCCCCCCCCCCCCCCCCCCCCCCCCCCCCCCCCCCGCGGGGAGAAGACCAAGAACCCAAAAAACAAAAATAAAAAAAATAGAGGGCCGCGCCCGCGGAAAAAACCCCAAACAAAAAAAAAAAATTTTTTTTTTTTTGTGGTTTTTTTTTTTTTTTTTTTTTTTTTTTTTTTTTTTTTTTTGTTATTTTATAGAACCTAAAACATATATTTATATTTACATGTGCACACTCTTATATTTATTTGCTTTTCTATTTCCATTTCCTTGCAGTTGCTTAATTTGGACTAGCGCCAGGGCGTGGCGACAACAGCAACAACACAAAGTCATTTTGCCATATGCTTTGGCTCATTGCAGCCAACTTGCTTTGCTGGCAGTTTCCATAATTAACAGTACTTGGGCTTTTAAAGCTGAACCCCGAACACAAAACACCGAAACTTTTGCTTTTGCTACAAATTTGTCATACAAACGAGTAAATCCAAAATGAAATACCCCTACGCAACTGGGCGTCTAATTTAAAGCTCGTGGCCGCCAAAATGCGAGTGGCCAATTTGCTAAGTGTGCGACAACAACAACAACAGCAACAATATCTAACAACAACATCAAAAAGGCGGCTACGTTGCGAGCGCTAAAAGCGTGTGCGAACATGAAAATAAAACATCACCAGGAAATAAATTCAGAAAAAATTTATAAATATAAATACAGAAAACTGAACAAACTCGCATACAACTATAGAATATAATATATAATATAAATACAGAAAACTGAACAAACTCGCATACAACTATAGAATAGGCTATATATATACACAGCCTATATATACAGAAGGGAAAAAAGAAACAAAACTGCAAGAACAATAATAATTGGGATTTTTTTCGCATCTTAGTTGCTTGGGTGGGTAAAGAGAAAAATACTCAAGAATACGACGATACATATAGGCTTAAAGTGTTGTGAAGCGAGCAATATCAAGAGTGACATTCTTTGGCGCAGCTGCCGTCATATAAATCATTAGAATTATACAGGGTGACTCAAAGTGTTCGTTTTAGAGGAGTGTCAGTAACCCATAGGAGTGCGCTAGAACAGATCACTTGGTTAAAAGACATTTAATTTCTGAATGTTGCCCCAGCTAAGCACCCTATATTTAGACGTCAAATTTATGGAAGGGCGCCAATTTAGTTTTGACTTTACAAAGGTTGATCATGACATAGAAATGAAACAGAGATTATTCAAATACCCTGGAGCCAGAGTAGAATCTAATTAGTGCATAGTAATGTGGACCGCCTAGTAGCAGGCACCCTATTTACTTAGGCCACTCAAGCAAATTAAACAAATATTAACTAAAATCAATACAAATGCCAGCGGTTGCAAAAAGAATACAGTTAAAAATATACATATATAATAACTCAACTCATATACATAAAAGCTCAAAAAAGACGGGAAAATTGAACGCATGATTTTCTATGCTTTTACCGATTTTTTCTTTCTTTGTGTTTCAATGATTTTGCCTTGATGACAGAACGGCAAAAGCGTCGAAACATTTTGAGTTGGTGCAATATAAATGTGAAAACCACTTGCACGAACTATACCAAAAATAAATTAAAGACAAGAAATGTTAAAAATAAAGACTAAAATACTGAAATTTTGTGGTAGCATCAACACCAGCAGCCGCAGCAGAAGCAGCTAAGCGACGCGGTCTCCGCAGCAACCAAAAAAAAAAAGAAAAGAATATATAAAATTAAAACGCAGCCGCTTGAGCCAAATAGAAAACCAATCAACGAACAGAGACAGCTACAACAACAACAAAACAAACAACAAAAACAATAACAACAACAGCAAACAGAATAAAAACAGAAGCCGCATAGCTAAAACGCCAAACAGTCCAGCAAACTCGGCCGCGGCAGCGACGACGCCTCCATAATAATATTATCATTAACAGCAACAACAACAGCGACAACCGCCAGAAAGAGAAGCAGCAGCAGCAACGCCGTGAACTGAGTGGGCGTCGGCTGGCGTTGGCAAGGACAGCGGCAAGAGCGACACGAACGTGAACGTGGACGTTGGCGTTGACGTCTTCGTCGCTGCCTCCGTCTCTGCCGTTGTCGCACGGTGCGCGCCACATTGGCGAATCAATTTCCGTTGCGGTGGCCGTTTCAGTTTTGGTTTCAACGTCGCTAGCGCCACGCGTGTCGCGAATCCCTAATGGCGCACCTCCTCGTCGTCGGTGGCTGTCCAGCAAATTAACGCAGGTTCATCAGATTGAGACCAAGACCGGCCCAATACCAACACCAAGACGAAGAGCGAGACCGCAACCAAGGCCAAGTTCAAAAAGTTAAGCAAAGCCAAATACAGCCGCAACGGCTAAAAGTGAGAGAAAAATATTACAAGGCGTGACCATAAACCAAAAAGTGGGTGTACAAATTTAAGCAGCCGGACGTGTCCAAGTGAAAGACAAGCCAAATGCAAGCCATGCAGTGCTTGGAGCTAGGCCAGCTGCCCGCATTGCCCACCGCAGCGGCAGCAACAACGATGCGGCACAGAACCAGCGTCACAAGGATACGCAAAAGACTCTGCCGTTGCAGCCGGCGGCCAGAGGCAGAACCAGAGCAAGAGCAGGAGACAGCGGTGCCAGCACGTACAACACGACGCTCCAACACAACGACTTTAAATAACAATCCCAGCCTCAATTTGACGCTGATCAGCGCCACCGTCACCCTGACAACGGCGGCCGTCTTGCACACAACGAATGCTCTGACTGCAACAGTTGGCGTTATCGATGCCGTTGCACTGCCACTGCAAGGCACTGCCACTCCCATGCCCGCCCTAACACACGAACTAAACGCCACGCTGCTAAGCAGCACGGCAGCCGCGCTCTTAAATGACAGCAGGTCCCAGCTTGACGCTGGAGTTACGCCGGCCGGCGGCGTCGAGGATTGGTTCGACGATGCGTTCTGGGTGCTTAAGGCATTCGTCATGCTGTTCATCATCATAGCGGCCATTTGTGGCAATCTGCTTGTTATTATTTCTGTGATGCGTGTTAGAAAATTAAGGTGCGTATACGTAATGTGCCCAACTACAGCTTAATTCTAAATTGGCAAATACAGTCCCTAGTCCCCGGGCTCCAGTCCCCAGCTACCGTGTCTCTAGCTATGCACGCTTACTTTCTAATTATCTGTGAAAAGCAATTAGCGTTGCTTTCTCTGTCTGAGTTTTTGTTGTAATTGCATAAAATACCTGAAGCTGTGCCGCCTCCTGGGGCTGCCTTGATTGCCAATTTGCGCGAAACGCCCCGCCAAGCCACACCCCGCACCTGACGCATCCTTAACACTTTCTAATTATTCCGCTTTCATATGCTCAATTTTTGTCAACTTCGCATAAAATTCATGCACGTCCGCCTGCCGTATACAATCCCCTCCTCTGTATCCGAAATCGTGTCCCGTTCGTATCCTGTTTTTGCGCTCGCTTTGCTGCCAGCCATTTTACTTCCAATTCGTTTGAATTTTATGTAGCTTTTTTGTTCTTATTTGTTTCGGCCGTAATTGAGCGTCTATCTACTACCCGCTACCTTCTGCCCGTTATCAACAACTTACATTTTCATGCTCCACATTCTGTAATATTTGCATTTCTCTTAAGCCAGAGTTCTACAATACCATTTCCTCTTTTTCTGATTTTACTGTAGGAAGGAAGTGGGAATGACTTACTTATATGTGCCCGACTAACATATACTCTGTCAAAACAAATTTCAGCAAGATATGGATTTAATAAAGACCTACAAAACGATCAACCTTTAGTCTCTCGCACTCCCATTTGTTAGAATGAACAACCCAAAATATGTACTAGACCAAATTTTAGAGCTCGCTAGTCTAATACAACATTCATATCTAGTTTAGCTGGTTTCAAGCATAACGATGTGGAAAATCATAACGTTTTGATTTTAATTTTTAATTAATTAAAGTAGTATTGAAAAAGTTAGTTGAGAAAGTTAAATCCTTAGCTAAAAATGCTTAGCTGATCTGAAGTAAGCCAAATAAGGTTCTCGCCCAAAAACACAGCTACACACAAAATCTAAATATCTGTTAACTGAAAAACAATTCGATTTTGGATACGTTAGGATAAAAAAATGTCTATTTCAGTCGGCTACTAACATGTCCAACATCATTAAAAAACACCCCTTTGTACATGCAGTACGGCTAAAGGGTATTAAGAGACGTGCTGCTTTGGCGCAATTCATTAATTTGTTGACAAATTAAGTTTTATGACTCTTTTTTAAATGTGAAAGCATACAATTTACTTGCTAAGCGATTTTTAATAGTATTTTGGCGATTCTCCTAGCAATTTATTGTAAATAAAATTAAAGCTGTGACAATTCTTTTCTTTTTTTGAAAATGGGTTTTGTGTTTTTTTTATTTTTTTTTTTTTTTTGAGATGTTTTGAAGGACCTCAGAAACCTATAAGAGCTAGAGACTTGAAAATTAGCTGTAGGTCCTCCAGGTGCCCGCGCATATCGAGTTTGTTTCCTATAAACGATAACTTGCCCCGTTTCTAAGTAATCGATAAAAATTTATATCGAAATCCAGTTTTTTAAGGAATTTTAGTAAATAATAAGAGCTAGAGTCACCAAACTTGACATGTAGCTTCTAGAAAAGTATTTATATATCAAGTATCTTTCATTTTATACCTATCGCCACCTCCCCGCTACTCTCTATCTATTAGCGCGAGCTGCATTTGGTGATGGAATAAGAGGGTTCAGGGTATCCCTTAGTCGGGAGTTCCCGACTAATACCTCTTACTTGTTTTTTTTTTATATTTGTTTATTATTTATGTGAGCCAATTGAGGCGCATGTGCCAATGTTACACTTTGAGTTGAAGCGCCATGTTTAATTATAAACGGATAAGTCTATTCTATAAAAAAGTAATGGCTGGCATATACAACTTTATTGAAGATTCTCTGAATTAAACTGCATAGGCAATGAATGCATTCAAATGTTGTTTATAGTTTGATTTCCTTTTTGCTTATTCATAAATGTGCACATATAAATTGAATTACAGTCCCAATGACAAGCCAATAAACCTTCATATTATCAATTTGCAAACGAAATATAAATATAGCCACTCAACTTTTCAGACACACGCACACACACTCATACACATACGCACATGTAGGGGAACATACACTTGTCAACATCTTAGCGAGACGACCTCGTTAGATGCGCTGTCAACTGACAGCACGGTGCGGGGCGGAGGTGGCGTCCTTCGCTCGACATTTATGTAGAAAGATATTGCCATAAAAAAGTTTTCTTGTGATAAATGATGGGTCGTCAGCTTGGCTCGGTTCGTTAATATTTTTAGTTATGCCTTAATAACTGGCAGGCAAATCAATTTAGCGCTTCATAAAACCCACGGGGTTTCCCCTTTCACAGAAGGTCCGTCGGGCTTACATAATCAAAGTTAACTGCGTCGCACCGTTTTGCAGGCATGCAATCAAAAGTTGTTGCTAGCAAGATTTTGCCACATCCCTCCCCTTCAGGTAAAATTCACTGATTTTTATAATGCAAATTCTTTCGTAGTAATGAAAACTTTAAATGTTTTTAGCAAAAGGAGTGCATAAAAAAGGCAAGACAAAATAAGGCGAACACACTTTGTTAGATAGCAAAAGGAAGAATAACAAGAAGCCGTGGGGCTCGGGAGGTTTTCGTAATTAAGGTTGAACGTCTCTTAATTTATCTTTTTTACTGCTAATGAGCAACATTTTATTTTTTAAGTGACTCGGCTGTCTCAGAGCCTAAAAAATAATGATACTAATGCTCTTCACGGTGCTGCTGCTAATGATGATGATTATGATGATAATAATGACGGTGTAGCTAGGCCACGCGCGTTCTATATACATATATATAAATCTAATTTCTGGCCAACATTAACTCCGGCCAGGCGCAAAAGATTTCACAAAATCCGAAAGCAACGTGCGGCTTATAAATCGCCAGATGTTGTCGGAAACGAGCTGCAAATCTATCTATTGTTCTATGGTGCACATATTACGCATAGATGAGACGTTCCTTGAAACAAAGCCATGAAGAATAGAATGTGGACACAAAAAAGCAAACAAAAAAGAAACAATAATATAGCATGACAGTTAAACTTATAAAAAATTCAGCCGACAAAAAGTAATGGAAGAATACGTAGCCCTGCGAAGGCACGACTAGACGATATCCAGCATATATTCTAACACCTGCTCACACTCAAATTTAGGCACAAACTTACGTTTTCTATTCTCTATTAGGCACAATCAACAATTGTTTTTTAATTGATATTACTGGATAACTATTATTACCGATCGCCCAAATATTCCGAATAGGGAGAGAACATACTTTTATAGATTTATGTACATTTTAATCACAGTTTCAAAATTGATAAAGTCGTGTATATGTAAATAGTAAACCGGCTGCTCATGATCATCCAGTATTTAAAGAATACAAACTTAAATATCATTAGGTACGAAGACAAACAAAAAATACGAGTAATGCTCGCTTTCGACAATTTTATAGGGTAACCAAAAAAGAAAACAAGTGACACAACAGAAACAGAAGCCCCTCAGCCGAAACTTTGGCAATTAAGGCGGCTTATGGTTTTTATGACAGCATAAATTTAAAATTTTCTATACGCCGCCCAATAAAAACGCTTGCCATCGTGTTTGAAATTATTTTCACATTTTTACGCTGTTGAAGATGGGCCACGGGCCCCAGCTATAGTCGCAGCCACAGTTCTATATGTAGTTAGGGGGCGTCTTATATGTAGCAACCATTTGCCATTACATGGAGGCTACTGATTAACGCCGCGGCGCCGCTTTCACTTGAAGGATGCACAGCAACTGTTTCCGGGCATCTTTTGCAACGCCATCCGCCAAAGTGTTTAAATGGTATTTTCTTTCTGTTTGAAAAAGTTTAATGGTATAAGTAGCCTAGCTAGGACGGTTATATATATAAATATATACAGAGAGAGAGAGAGAGAAAGGAAAGAAGAGTGACAGAGACAGAGAACGGCTAAATAATGGCAACGCATTTGCAAAATGGTGGCTATTTATTGCAATTAACGTCTCAAAGCGCTGCGAGTAATTTAAGAGCTACAAAAAGTAACGCTAGAGTAATAGATAAGCAAGGCCGTGGCATCTTGAAACTATACGCTTACCTAACATTAATATGTATTATTGATCGTTCAAATTACCTAGAACCTTTTGAATTGGTTTTAGTAGCAAATGGAAATTACTTATCCGCTATGTAAATCGTTTAATAGGAATGCATTGAATAGCTACGCGTACTAAACAGCTGCGAAAAGTCAACATTCTGTCATTCCTGCTGCTCATTATGCACTGCAAACCGAATGCCATATATGTATGTTCGTTATACACTATTCATAAGAAGCAATTTGTAGACTTGGTCAGCTAAGCCACATTTTTCGTTTCGATTCTTTGCCTACCTTTTAATTATGTCCCACGCTGATAGCACAATACAAACTTAAATAATTTGCTGGCCCTTGCAGAGAGGCAGCAGCATAGTAGCTGCTTACCGCTTGGGGCCAATGGTGCGCATTTCACATTGTGCAATGCCAGCATCCACACAAAGAAAGCACTAAATAACTCTCACGGATACACACGGAAAACCGAGCTGGGGCATCAGTACGATATCCTGATAAGTCCTTTAAGGGCATGCCGTAATATAGCCCTTTTCATATTGTTTATATTTGTTATTGCTGTGTTGTTGTCATGATTCGTTATATCTCATGTTATTTTCGTTTTCTGATTGTGCTCTTTCTCTTTACAGAGTTATAACGAATTACTTTGTAGTTTCCTTAGCCATGGCTGATATAATGGTCGCTATTATGGCCATGACATTTAACTTTAGTGTGCAAGTAACTGGGCGGTAAGTACAACAACAATACAAACAAAAACACACACACACAAACACATACTACAACAGTAAAAAAAAAACAGCTGCAAGAATTACAGCTGCAACTGAACACAGCACCAAATAAAATGAACGGGGTGCAGCAGCATGGCAACAGCAAAGGCTGGAAGGGCAGCAGGTTGGGTCGGAGGAAGCGTCCGAGCAAACAACCAAAAAAAAAAACCCTGAAAAATGAAAGCAACATTTATTTATACTGCCTGCTGTACGAGTGGGCGTGTCTGCATATATTCCCATGTATATGCTTATGTGTGTGTGTATAGACCTGTGTGCTTGATTGTATGACAAATGCAAATGCACAAAGTCATCTTGCTCTGTGTTTGAGCGCATATGCGTACGTTTGTGTTCAAGTATTAAAATGTGAGAAAACTAAACAAAAAATTAAAACACAAATACACTTTTCAGCACGATGATAATACACGCTTCGATATGAAATTAATTTGTGGCTTCTGTAATAAGTAAACGCAAGTGGCATATAACATATCAAATATTTATACTACGGGAAAAATATTATTTTGTCTGCAAACACAGTATTATTATTTTCTTTTTTATTTAATGTTTATATCTAAAGCGAAAATTATTATTTTTTAGGAAGAAGATTAAAAATACGCTTCTAAAAATGAAAGACCAATCGACAGATTTAATTGCATGATGCTTGAACTATATTACTATATTCACGTGCTTCGTTTTTTTTATACCCTGAACCCATTAAAAATGGGTAAAAGGGGTATTATGTTTTTGTGCAAAATGCAAATGTATGTAACAGGCAGAAGGAAGCATCTCCGACCCCACAAAGTATATATATTCTTGATCAGCATCAATAGCCGAGTCGATCTAGCCATGTCCGTCTGTCTGTCCGTCCGTCCGTCCGTCCGTCCGTCCGTCCGTCCGTCCGTCCGTCCGTATGTATGAACGCAAGGATCTCAGAACCTATAAGAGCTAGAGACTTGAAGTTTTAAATGTAGGTGCTCCTAGTGCCCGCGCAGATCGAGTTTGTTTCCGATAAACGATAACTTGCCCCGTTTCCAAGTAATCGATAAAAAATGTATATCAAAATCCCGTTTTTTAAGCAATTTTGGTAGATAATAAGAGCTAGAGTCACCAAACTTGACATGTAGCTTCTAGAATAGTATATATATATCGATTATCTTTCATTTTATACCTATCGCCAAGTCCCCGCTACTCTCTATCTATAAGCGCGCGCTGCATTTGGTGATGGAATAAGAGGGTTCAGGGTATCCCCTAGTCGGGAGCTCCCGACTAGAACCTCTTACTTGTTTTAATTTATCTTTATAACTTCAAACTAGCGCGTTGCGCGAACTGCATTTGGTGTTAGAATAAGACGGTTCAGGGTATTGCCTTGTCGGGAGCTCCCGACTAGAACCTCTTACTTGTTTTTGTTTAATTTCCTCCGAGAACTTTTTCATTTTAAGATAACTTGGCGTTCCAGACACTATTATTATAATGCTGACCGACTTTTAGTTCGTAAGTGTATGCATACCCATGGAAAATGGGCACACACAAGCGCACTCCTTGAATTGATTTTCTAGGGGACAAAAACCGTCAGAGTGTGACATGGTCACATCCTTCACAGTGCCAGTGTGTTGGTGTCTGCAATTGTAATGCGATATGTGTATGTGATGTCATGTACAGATACGTAGCTGAGATAATTATGCACAGCCTCTGATTTAAGCCCTTACTTTAAGCTCGACTTTGGACTAAAGATCAGCACAAATGTTTGCAATGTCATCGCCAGCAAGAGCAGCGCATAATGTGCACCCACCGAAAACTTCAGCAGGCCACTTGGCCACGAAAGATGCATATAAATTGGCAATGGCCGCAGTTGGTGCGCCCAATGAGCTCGTTATTTATCATAGCCGCCCACTTGGCATTCATAAGCAATTTTACCTTCACTGTCGCTAGTTGCATAATTGACTCTGGCCCACGGCGCCGACGTGGCCATCGTTGTCGTTCCACTTTTATATGGGCCAGCTTAAGCGCCAATTCATGACAGCGCCGAGCCGAATAACAACAACTAGCAAAAGGGTGAAAAGGCTTTGCGACTACGCCGACGATGTCTAGATCCTAGCATTGCAGCAGGCGTGCGCACATACAGTTTCAGAATAAATTCAAAAGTTTTTGAAACTGATGCCAAACTGGTCGCATGATAATAAATTTTTATGCCCGCTAGCATAAAGAGCGAACGGGCGACTAGTCGAGCTGTTCGAGTAGGTCGGAGAATGGTCAGGAGCGTCAGGGTGGTTAGGCGGCAACCACCAGGGACAACAACGCGAGTTTTAATGAGTTTTTCATGCAACCCGCTCGTTTGCGCTTAAGTGTGCGTGTATGCGTGTGTGTGTTTTTTTTAGTGTCTGTGTTGGCGCCTCTGCCTGTGGCATCAACAGCAGCACTGTAGTCATCCCCACATTTCAGTCTGTGCCTCACGGTGCAATAAAGCATTTTAATTTGGGCTCTCTGCGAGAGTCGCTTCACATAAAAATGTGCCAGTTCATCGGCAATGTCACCTGCTAGCCGAAACCAACTAAGATGAAATCGATAAACACATACATCTGATATGCTGATAAGACAGTGGCTTTTGGGTCTCACCACTCCCCAAATATACTTACGACACTCTGGAAAGCGGGAACTTTAAGTTTTCATAGCATACTTTGTGGAGCAAATATTCACCTAGTAAAAATAACATTATTTATGTATTGTTATCTGCGGCATGCTTAAACATATTATTTATTTTCATAATTTAATATCCCATCGCTTTTCAGCTGGAACTTTAGCCCCTTTCTGTGCGACCTGTGGAACAGTTTGGATGTGTACTTCTCAACGGCAAGCATTTTGCATTTATGCTGCATATCTGTGGATAGGTGGGTACATACATATACACACACACCAATATGGATGCGAGTGTGTGCTCATTTAATACTGCATATGACAGCTCACTTGAAATAGTAATAACAGTGGCCCTGCAATGGCTTCCTTTTTGCAGATACTATGCAATTGTAAAGCCTCTCAAGTATCCGATTAGCATGACGAAACGCGTTGTTGGCATTATGCTGTTGAACACATGGATATCGCCGGCATTGCTCTCATTTTTACCCATTTTCATTGGCTGGTATACGACAGAGGAGCACAAGATATTTGTGAAGGAGAATCCCGAGCAGTGCTCGTTTGTGGTAAACAAGTTTTATGCCATCATTTCGAGCTCGATTTCGTTCTGGATACCCTGCACCATTATGATTTTCACTTACCTGGCCATTTTCCGTGAGGCCAACCGGCAGGAGAAACAATTAATGATGCGCCACGGCAATGCAATGCTCATGCATCGCCCATCGATGCAGCCATCAGGTAAGAGTAACAGGCAAAGCTTGAATTACCATTCGGCCAGGCAGACTGTCTGGCAGGCAGACAGGAAAACAGGCGCACACAGCAAGGCATTCTGAGCCTGAAGCCGATGCTAATCCTTGCCCGTTTATCATGTCCTTTTGCCAGGCGAGGCGCTGAGTGGCTCGGGCTCATCGAAAACATTGACACTGCATGAGGTCGAGCAGGAGCATACCCCGACAAAGGACAAACATTTAATCAAAATGAAGCGGGAGCACAAGGCCGCACGCACTTTGGGCATCATCATGGGCACCTTCATACTCTGCTGGCTTCCATTCTTCCTATGGTAAGTGAGCGATGCTACCCGCTGGCAAGGGACTCAAGTATAATTTATTTGATGTTGCGCATGCATAATTTAATATTACTTATACGCCACGGAGTGACGTGGCTCTTAAATGGGTTTTTTGACAGTTACAATTAAAATTTTGGTATTTATATTTATTTACCTGTATGACTTGACACTTTGATGCATTCACAGGTATACGCTCTCCATGACCTGCGGACCATGTCAGGTGCCAGATATTGTTGTCTCGATACTCTTCTGGATTGGCTATTTCAATTCCACGCTCAATCCTCTGATCTATGCGTACTTCAACAGAGATTTCCGAGAGGCTTTCCGCAACACATTGCTGTGCCTGTTCTGCAACTGGTGGAAGGATCGGCACATGCCACTCGACATTGACATACGACGCTCAAGTCTGCGCTACGATCAGCGTGCCAAGAGCGTCTACTCGGAGAGTTATCTCAACTCGACCACGCCCTCGCATCGCCGACAGTCGCAACTCGTCGACAACTTATAATACAGGGACGAGGCGCTGCTGACGCCCATTGCACAGCAGCAGCAGCGGCTGGCAACGGGCTCCCGTGGCACCGGAGCTGGCTCCAAGGCGGATCCCGCACCCAAGCGCAGTCTGGGCAACCTGTCGGCCGAAGATGTGCAAGAGATACAAATCGAAATACCCATGGAATATATCAACAAATGGAACAAGAATAACAACGCAGCTGGCACAACGGCCTCCAGTCACGTGTAAGGGACTGAGAATAGTTGATGACAACGGCAACAACAGCAATCCGGACATTGGCAAAGTTGCGTCAATCGAACAAATGCAATTACATTTTCCATTAATTTTTAAAATTAATATGCTGGTTGCATTCATGTTGTACATTACGGCATTACTCATGTGCATAGTGCACTCTATAAACGCGTAGTCGGTTTGTTTTCGTTTTTGTTTTTCTTTCGAATTTATTAAGCTTTAATTTACTGAAACAGAGTGAAGATGAGTAATTTATTATTTATTTTTATGTCGTACTTGTTGTAACTTTAGTGCCGTCATGTAAATGGTTCATGTTTTTGTATATATATATATGTATACATTTTACAACTAAATTAAGCTCAGGTTGTAAAGCTTTCAGCGTTAACAGACATTTCTATGCCCAGCAGAACTATTCGTAACGACATCATTCTAAGGGCAATCAAAACATTATGTTAAGCGTCTATATAAATGTAGGTACATAAGGCAACCGAGCAATAGGAAGAACAAAAAAAAAATAGATATATGAAAAAAATGTATATTCTTAAAAACCAAAAAATCTAAAATTTAAACTGTGCCAATTACCCAAATAAAAAATTGTGAACTACTTATGTAGGCGATATGTCGCATAAAAGAAATAGATACCAAATGAATACAATACTTTAAAATAAATACATGGCAAACAAGAATGCAATTAAATTGACGAAACTATACCCAAATATACATATGTGTAAGTACATACTACATCTATATTTAGAATAAATGTTATATATGATCGACAATCGCATGAAATAAGAATGCTCAAAACATGTATAGTAAATAGCGAAATTTCATAGTTAAGCCAAATATAGAATACATAAGTGAGTGGCAGTCAAAATCAAAACTAATCTAGTGAGCTTCAACTAAATTTTAACACAATATCTAGTTAAAGTTCTATATACAATACATCGATATCGTTAGTTGATTAAACTCACATTTAGACGTAAAGTTTATACAAAGTGTTAAAAGTTAAATTTAAAAGTGCGTGTAAAAGTGCTGTGTGTATTCAATTTTCGGATAAATGGAATTTGCGTTTCAGTTCCTGGAATTAAGTTGACTGTGTAGCCTGTAAGGGGAAGGCTTGTGCACTGCTTACAAAGTCAGCAACTTGATTCCAGCAATTGCGGCCCAAGGACAACGTTGAAAAGTGTCAAATAACCAAAAGCAGGACTTCAGCAAAACTTGAATATGAATATTAGTTGAAGATTAACTACAGTTTGTAACGTTCTTTAAAATATGTATGTTCCTTTGTTATGGAAATCAAAAGCAAATAAAATAACAATTGGACATTGTATTCAGAATTTGTGACCACTGGAAACAATGAGACCCCAAAAGCTTCTTATTTCGAGAAGCGATCAACCAAAATAAAATATAACTTTAACATGTTGAATGTTCATGTTAATAAGCCACAAGAATTTTGGTGTCGACTTCGATACTAGTTTATCAATAAAGCAAAGCGGAAAACCATAAAAATGCAAGGCAAAAGATTTATAAAGAGCCAAAGCTCTTTATGTAATTTATAACGTTTATTAATAGGCAACAATGTAAATGTATAATGTATAATAGTCACAATATTATTTTCCTTAACAATAAACGAATAAAGTCAACAAACTCCAAAGAACTTGTTATATTTTTATAAACAAATCAAAAGCTAAACTAATTTATATGTCTAATGATCTTTATATACTTATATACTTAGTAAAATATATGTTTGTATATGTATTTGTATGAATGTGTATATGTGATTGTTATTTATTTTTCTGCAAACTTATGCGTTACTTGGGGTATTGCTATGCCGTTTTCTATACCAGATGCGAAATCTTAAATTTAACAACAGAAACGAACAAAAAAATTTGCCTCGAGTAGCAGGCAGTATAAACAAGAATCATAAGCTATGTGAATTACTAATAAAGCTTAAACGAAATGTTAAAAATTAAATTGGAAATATTAAATTATTGTACGAAACAAAAATATATGAAAATAAAAATTTTGAATTATAATGAAGCAAGCAATTTTGAATTTTCCGAAGGGTGGCGCCAATTCTGGAAAACGACACTTGGGGTGTAATCGGCAAAGTTCATGACACAGCAACTCAAAAGTAAATAAGCCCGAGATGATGATGGCCAAAATACCCAGACCCCAAACTCAAAGTACATTAGCAGAATATTATCAGCACAAAAATAAAGCTGATAACTGACAGCGACAGCTGTAAATTTCTAAATGACTGCCACGGCTTGGCTGATAAATTGCAAAATTTTTGTTAACAAACCCTTGCAACGGTCCGACCAGCAAAGGCTGCGTCGCACACGGCGTATGAGTGATTTTTATTTGGCAGATAATTTAACCGGCGTCATGGCAATGATACCCGAATCGCACAATCACTTTGGCAAAGTAATTTGTAATCTATTGCGTTGCCAATAAGCAAAGTTTTCCGACCAGAGGTAACGGCCAACGCTTCGTATAAGTAATATGCCAATGGAAAAATATTAAAATACCTTAAAAAGGACGGTGGTGGGGTCAGAAGTGCTTTGCAATCTTATAGGGTGCCATACATGAAATTTATTTTCTAAGCAGGTGACAGACTCCGCTAAAAAAAAAAAACATTACAAAAGTTTACCAAGTCGAAGAACTTTTTAGCATATTAAAACCAAAAAAGAGTAATTTTGTAGCCCATGCGTTTTTCAGTATCTACTGGTGTGTGAGTGTGTGTGCGTGTAAAAGTGTCTGTCAATGTGTGTGTGTCTATATTGAAGATGCCAACGAAATTATGTACCAAAAATAAACCAAAATATTTTCACGCAAAATACGCGTGAAACCAACCCCGCACGAAGCATGGCACAGCGTGAAATATTTCCATATGAATGCAAAGAAATTAAGTGAATTTTTAGCACAGAAATGATATTAATGTTGAGCATGAGGCATATCTAACTTATTATAATACATCCATCAAATTGATAATAATTTCAGCGTGTAATACTTTTTAGCATAACGCTGCACACTGGCTCAAAAGCATTGAAAATGAAAACAAGTAAGAGGTTCTAGTCGGCAGCTCCCGTCTAGGCGATACCCTGAACCCTCTTATTCCAACACCAAATGCAGCTCGCGCTAATAGATAGAGAGTAGCGGGGAGGTGGCGATAGGTATAAAATTAAAGATACTTGATATATATATACTTTCCTAGAAGCTACATGTCAAGTTTAGTGACTCTAGCTCTTATTATTTACCAAATTTCAAATTTCTCTAGCTCTTATAGGTTCTGAGATCTTTGCGTTCATACATACGGACGGACGGACGGACAGACAGATGGACATGGCTAGATCGACTCGGCTATTGATGCTGATCAAGAATATATATACTTTATGGGGTCGGTGATTGCACAAATACAATATACCATTTTTACCCATTTTCAATGGGTTCAGGGTATAAAAAGTACCTTAGATAATAAATATACTTTAAATATATGCTATAAATAAAAAATCAAAATCTCATTTTAATTTACCAATGTTAAAAACTCCATGCAGGACATATTATAAATTGACATATATATATATAAACTATTTTTGCAAAAGCCCCACTGATTTATTTCGGGATTTTGCCACCTACAAAAGCCAATTGTACAACATCTCTGAATTCCACAGAAAAATCCGCATAATAAATATGACTGAAAATCAAACTTCATTCATCAAAGTCGAAATTAAATCTGAGCACGCTTGACTTTTAACACTTGACATGCAGCCTTAGTCAGAGTTGCCCGCAAGCAGATGTTGACGTCTCTGAGTGCTAGGTGCACCGCCCACAAAGGTGATCCATATTATCAGGCAGCCAATCATCGCTCATAAGATGCGCCAATTTGGCCATGACAAGTGACAGTGACAACGACGCGTTGGTGTCAAAAGCTGTGCGCCATTTCAAAAGTACCAGCATTTTTTCTATACCCTGCAAGCGGGTATTATAATTTGATCACGAAATTTATTAATTAGAAATTTAAATTTTTTTCGAAATCTGAGATACTGGCTGGTAGCTGTAACTTGCCGTAGGAGTGAATATCTACACAAGTATAAAAAAATCGGTATAATATAATTTTAATTTTACAAACGTTCGGCAACAGTTCATAAATTTTACTATGTGTATATGACAGGGCATTTAATAGTTGCTTGCATTCAAATTGGTTTTTGTTCTGAGAGCTTGTTGAATAAATATTTTAATGCACAAGACACGTCGAATAGTAGATCTGCACATTTTCAAATTGTGAGCCAGTCGTTCTCAGAGAGAGCATACAAAACTGTCACCGGCTCAATAGAGGAATGTGCTGTCGTTATATTTTTTATGAAATTTTAATAACTTTCACAGAGCGGCATCGAGCTGCCCAAGCACACGATGTGCCACCGGCATGTTGCCATCACGAGTTGATATATAGTAGTAGTAGTTGTTGTTGCTGCTAATGTTGTTTCGCCCCTCCACGTGCCGCTCATATGTTGTTTGCGTCTGAGTCGCGCGAAACTAACACGAACATGGACACAACACAAGCTCGAGCAGCAAAAACAAATCTTTTTTAGATTTACGCACGCATTTTGGGTATGCCATCAAAATATTGTTATTACAAATGCAAATATTGACGCCCTGCATGCGGAGGGGGTGAAGTTGACAGTGGCAGCAACTGGATCTGTGTATGGAAATGGAAATGTAAATGTGAAGGTACCATTGGGTCTGCTGCTGGTTGCCTTGGGCGAAAACTTGGCATCTTGATTATGCGGCAGATTCGTTTTGGCTTTGGCGGCTTCAACACTCAAGGGATGCTCTTAGCGGCAAAGCTAAGCGTGTCTACAGAGTTGCGAGTGGGCGTAGTAGTGGCGTACTTCAATTGTGCTTATTGTCAATCAAAATGGGATATAAGTACTTAAAATACCCGGTAATTGCCTAAAATGCTAGTTAATATCGTTTGTTGTGCTTTAATCTAGTGTTAAGTTGAAGCATTATTGTTTTCTCAAGGCTTAAACTGTATAAATGTTTACTTTAAGCACACTTTCATTATACCATATACTTACTACGCTCGCATGCAACTCTGTGTTCTTTTTCAAAATTAATCTTACGCGCCAAACTTTAATGCGCCGACGCGCTCTCTTCGCCAATTCGCCGCAGCTTGTGTTGTGTTTGGCCGGCAAAGGACTTGGCACGCCGCCCAACATTCAGTTGCTGTCCAGTTTTCGTGTAAGCACAACGCATAGAACAGCACCAGCAACAACATCACCATCCGTGCGACTGGCAGTTGCTACACTAAAAACAGTAGCATCATCAGCAGCAGCAGCAGCCGCGGCAGCAGCAGCAGCGACAACAATTGAAACCTGTGACCACTTGTCACACATGGTGTTGCAAAAAGGGAACTCAAGTGGCAGTGACAGTTGCCGGCATCGTTGTCGCTGCCGTTGTCGATGTCGATGTCGCTAGTGTTGGCGTCTAACTCAAGTGCCACTCTAGCGTCAGGCGACAGGACTGTGCCAGAACATAGGCCGCATATCAAGCGTGCGTGCTTCGATTTTGGCTTTGGCCGCTGTTCGCAAAGCCCAGTACACAAAACTCGATACAACAGTCTAACGTGTGTCCGTGTCCGTATTGGTATCCGTGCTTCTGATTCTGACTGTGTTTGTGTATGTGTATGTGTGTGCCTGTGTGTGTGTATATCGTCTTGTACGTGTTTACGTTTCTTTACTTGCTGAAACGTGCGGCAAGTTGCGGCCAGTCGTGGAAATCAAAAAGAAATTTCGTTCTTACAAATCGATTTCGCGTATTTTATTTGTGTTTAGCAATAAAAATAGCACAAACTTCAATCCAATGACAAATTAAATAACACAAATAGCAGCACCACGGCAAAAAGAAAACACAAACCGTTAAAACAAAATTGCGGGGCACATGCAAGAAGTTTTCCCAGATAGCAACAATAATAACAGCAACAACAACAAAAACAACAACCAACAGGGATAAAACCAACAGTCAAAGAAAAAGTTTCATTCTCGTGTTGCAAACGCCACAAGCAACAGACCCGCCCACGCCGCCCCCATCACATAGCCAAACGCAAATCAACAACGACAATGATGGCGTCAAGACCTTCAGGCTCATCCAGATCCACCGCCAACACCAGCCCCATCAGCCCCACCAGCTCCTGCTGCAGACACCCAACACGCGTTCAGCAAGTAAGCAAACAATAAAAACTTTTCTCCTTCCTGCTTCCATGCCCAACCAAAGAGAGCATTCAGATAACTGGTTACGTAAATTGCAACTGATGCCCGGCCAATTGATGGTGAACCTGGTCTCGGGCCTTTTGGGGCTCTCATTTAATAAACTATAATACATAAGTGGCTTCATATTTTTAATATGCCACCCATGTATACATGCCTGAGAGAAAACGACAGCTTTACTTGACATTTGGCAGCAGAAAGTGCAATTTTTCATGTCCACCAATACTTAAAAATAAAGGGAAATAGAGAGGTACAGAAAGACTATTATTTGTATTTGTGCAAAATGTAAATGTATGTAACAGGCAGAAGGAAGCATCTCCGACCCCATAGTGTATATATATTCTTGATCAGCATCAACAGCCGAGTCGATCTATCCATGTCTGTCCGTCCGTCCGTCCGTATGTATGAACGCAAGGATCTTAGGACCTATAAGAGCTAGAGACTTAAAATTGTAGCTGTAGGTCCTCCTAGTCCATGCGCAGATCGAGTTTGTTTCCGATAGTCGATAACTTACTTCGTTTCCACGTAATCGATAAAAATCAATATAGAAGTCCTTTTTTTATAACAAGTTGGGTATATAATAAGAGCTAGAGTCACCAAAAGTGACATGTTTATTCAAGAATAGTATATATATCAAGTATCTTTCATTTTATACCTATTGCCACCTTCCCGCTCCTACCTTATAGCTATAAATCAAGTTAATAACCCAACTTCTATTGCCCACCAATTAAATCTACAATTTTAGTGCAATTTACTTTTTGAGAATAAACAAATATTCTACGGTACAATAAGATATACTGTAGAAAATTTAATTAAGATCGGTTAAGAAACACGTGTTTGCAACACGAGTTCGAGCCCTACCGAGGAAACTATTTTGCTTTTTTGGCTGGTGTGGCTGTTGAGTAGAAACGGCGGCAAGTAGTGCGGTTAGTTGCGAGTTCCAACCCAGCCAAGGTAATATTTTGGTTTATTATTAATTTATCTAATTTATCCTTATTACTACAAACGAGCGCATAGCGCGAGCTGCATTTGGTGATGGAATAAGAGGTTGGAATAAGGGGGTTCCCCTAGTCGGGAACTTCCGACTAGAACCTCTTACTTGTTTAGTTCCGATTCTTCCAATTATTTCTATGATTATTTAGAGAAAGGATTGAGATTAGCTGCGATATACAGATATTGCCCAATATAAGACGCAGGTAATTATCGAGCCTTTTTTTTCTTTTTTTTTTTTTTTAGGTTGTTCCATAGCCTGAACAAAGTCCGCACACAACTAAATTTATAGTTCAAATAAAACCACCCACACCCTTCTCTACCACAAGCCGATTGTATAGTATGGATAGCGCAAGGAATACTACACTCGGAAAAATGTTAGAATATATTAGGAGAAAAGAAGCGAAATAAATTATAGACGTAGACTTTTAAAATAAATCCAGCTCAAATCTACAAATTTTTAAAAACTATCTAAAATTATCCACAGACCTTGATTAATTGTGAAAATGTATTTCTTGAATATGTTTTAAATACCACAGTGCAAGTTCACTGGACCCACCCACTGGCACTGCTCTAGGCTGCTATTGCTCGGCCTGTATAGCATGTCCCACACGTCTCAACACAGAGCACTCTCCGGTACACCTTGACACCTCACTCAAACACCATCTGCCACCGCCTCAGCCCCCTGACATTTGCTTTTAGTCTGGCTTTTTTCCAGTTTTTTTTTTTTATAATTTTTCTCTTTGCCATAGAGCCTTTTGCATTAAGCGTTGGGCAATCGATTTTGTTGGCAAAGGACTTTGGGGTGATTTTCGGCTACCTTTCAATAGACTGGGTTTTATTTGTCTGGTTTTTAGAATCAAATTTACCATAAGCCCAAAAAATACATGCACCAGTTGAAAGTCTGTTCCAGCATTGCAAACTTTTTTGCAAAAATTGCAAATCTGCATGCCCAACAAATTAGACAAGCACGCACCTAATAAATACATATATACACACAATTTCACTTCCACACAAACACACACACACACACACACACTTTGACATGTACAAATTGAAACTTTTTGAGCTACGCTTAAAAAAGTTTCTATCTGTGGGATACAGTGAGGATTAAGCCAGTTGGGACTGTCATTGTTGTATCCGTCAATGTATAACTTGTGACTGTTATATTGTGACTTGTGCAGGCACTATAAGCCTAAAATAAAAATATAATAGATATAGTTTATAAATTATACGAATCTAGTTATTTTAGTTCGCTAATGCCTGGTTTAAAGCTTGTCAACATTTTCGCATAAATATTTTAGATGTACATGGCAACATTCATTCTAGCGATATTTTATGCAACCGCTCCCCTGTAGCGTCTGAAATGTCCCTCGACAAATGGCTGGATAAATGATAAATAGAATAAATGCCTGTAGGAATTTTTTTGGCATTCTTATAGCTGTCGCTGTGTGTGCCTATATATGGTGGGTGGGTGGTTGTGTTACTGTTGTGATTGGCGTCTCCGTTTTAGATTCAGCTGTAAGCTTATCAGATTCATTGCTGGCATAATGATGCGATGCTGAAAATGCCAACGCCAAATTCGTAGCCTAGGATTGAAAATTCAAATAATGAAGTTGTCATTCTTCTATCTACTTGAAAACGCGTGAATAAAGAGTTCTATAATATTCTTAGGGAAATGTATATAAAAAGGCCTAAGCGCAAACAAATATGCATATTATATAATAAATAAAAGTAATATTTTGCATAGAACAAACAAATATATTATTTCTCACGTTTTTTTTTTCCATCAAACAAACATTTATTGGTTGTCATGGAACAAAAAACGTGTTGAATTTCAAGCTGTTAAACTAATTACTCACGATTATTATGGCACTAACTTTTAAACAACTCTTAAATTGATTGATAAATAAAAGTAAGAATTTCTTCATTATACAAGTATTGTCATCCTAATGTTTTTTCCCTATATCTATAATTATTTTAATAAGATATATAAAGTGTACTCACGCTTGACACTGCTCTACACAATATACACAAGTCTTTTAAGGGATTAAGAATAGTTCATGCTTCACTCACAGCACGCAAAACAGTTTTCAGCAATATAATTCTATTTGCATCTGGAGTCCAGAAACTATGGATGCTTCATATGGAATATTACCACAAAACAGTTGAAATAAAGGAATTAGAAACAAACTCGCAGGAGCTACATGAAAACCAAATTCATTTCCAAATATCTTTTGCTCTTGAGTGCATTTCACAACAACTACATAACCGGTAAAGCATTTAATAATGTTTTGCATTTTCGTTGAGCACTCAAGTGAAGGCGAAAACGCCTTTTACTCCTCACATTTTATTTACCAATAAATACCCTCTATGCATACAATCTCTATATATAAAACTGTTTGTCTTGACTGACTGACTGACTGACTGATTTGTGATCAACGCACAGCCCAAACCGTAAGTGCTAGGAAGCTGAAATTTTCACTGTAGTTACCTTATGTGATGAAGGTGCACGTTAAGACGGGGTTTCGGGAAATTCCACCTGCAAGTATGGGAAAATCGCGAAAAACGTTTGTATGAAACTTTTTTGTTTACCATCCGATTGGCCTCAAACTCAATTTTAAAGTTCTTTGTTCAAATTCATTTGAGGGGTGTTTCACATTTTTCCAAAAATGTATTCCTCCTTGTTGGAAGTGGGGGTCAAAGATTTGGTGGATGACATTTCGCGATCAAATTCATTTTCAAGGATCTACAAAGAAAATCATTTGAGACGTGTATTACAAATTTCGTAAAATCTAAACTTCTTCGGTGGAAGTGCATTTTAAAGATTGTTTTGGTGAATTTTAAGCTGTGTCCGATTTACATCAAACTTATTTTCGAAGCTCTACATAATAATAAGATGAATACGTGTTTCAGCGATTAGGGAAATTCTACTTGCAACAGTGGTAAAAGGGCGGAAAACTTTTATATGAAAGTAGTTTGTTGACCGTCCGCTCAGTTTCAAAATCATTTTCAATTTTTTGAGAACATTGACCTCATAACAAACGTGCCACGGGCAAGGCCGGGCTATACCCACTAGTATGTATATATATCTCTATATATAAAACTGTTTGTCCTGACTGACTGATTGGTGATCAACGCACAGCCCAAACCGTAAGACCTAGAAAATTTTCACTGTAGTTACCTTATGTGATGTAGGTGCACGTTAAGACGGGGTTTCGGGAAATTCCACCCGCATGTGTAGAAAAATCTCAAAAACGTTTGTATGAAACTTTTTTTTTTCAAACCGATCGGCCTGAAACTCAATTTCAAAGTTCTTTGTTCAAATTCATTTGAGGGGTGTTTCACACTTTTCCAATGTATTCCCCCTTGGTGGAAATGGGCGTCAAAGATTTGATGGATGACGTTTCGCGCTCAAATTCATTTTCAAGGATCTATATGAAAATTCATATGAGACGTGATTCAAATTTTTCGCATAATCAAAGCATCCATGACGTTTTAATTTTTTTTCCAATTTGCTTCAAAATTATTTTTAAAGCTCTACGTACAAACTTAATGAATACATGATTCAAAGATTTGGGAAATTCCACCCGCAACAGTGGTAAATTGGCGCAAAACGTTTGTATGAGAGTTGTTTGTTTACCGTCCGATCAGTTTCAAAATCATTTTCAAAGCTTTTTGAGAACATTTATTTAATGCGTACCACGGGTAAGGCCGGGTTATACCCACTAGTAGTATATATATAAATATATATATATATACCCTCTATGGGTATTTATTGGCAAATAAAATATATTTATATATGTATACGATGCAATTTATATAAATATACGATATATATACATCGTATCCGCCCATACAGACAGCACAATGGACAATGTAACTAATTAAATTGAAGATGGATCGGGCAGGCTTTTGCGGCTCTTATTATAATAATCTCCGCTTCCGGCTCACCCATTGCCAGTGCTTATGACATTAAGTGGCGCTCAGTTTTCCTCAAGAGTTGCTAATTCTTGTCAATGGTTTTGGAATTGATAGACTTTGTTTTCGCAAATATATAGTAAAAAATAATGTAAAACTTCCACAATACACAAAGTTGAGTTATGTTAGTCAAAAAATTGATTTTTATTGATATTTTGAAAATGAGACGATATATCGTCAACAGCTTGTTTTACCTATGGCAAATGAGAATATATATTAAAAATTTCAAGTCTTATGCTATTGTAGTTTCCGAGATTGAATCGTTTATACAGACAGAAAGACGGATATGCATAAATCTAGTCAGCTTGTAGTCTTGATCAAATGAACAAATAAACATTAAGGGATCAGACATCCTCCTGCCTTTTTGATTCATTTTCACAAAACCAATATATCCATTTTTCACTATATTCAATGGGTACAGAGTATAATAAAAGACATAACTGCAATAATACCTTATCTTCTTTACACAACTCGAACGAACGTGTTTATAAATAGCTAAAAAATGTTTTCAAAAATGTTTTTAAATACACGCACGGATTTGCATTTGCCATAATAGATAAATTGGTAATAAGCACATATATATGTATACCCGTTGCTCTAAAAGGTAGTGCCAATGTTTATAATTATAGAAAAAAATATAATAAAATTCAGCTTATTGAAATCTCTTTATTTTGATTCGATTGTTGATTTATTCAATTTATATGCAAATGGGAAAATAATAAAACGTTTTTGAAAAGTTCATTAAATTGTTTGTTTTACGCCAAACTTTGTCCTTTGCCAAGGTGCATCACATAGTTATTACTGTTAAGACAGCCCTCGTTAACTTTTCGACATGAGTATCCTTCCTAGTACTTATATGTTGTTTGCTTTATACTCGTCGCATCCCGGTCCGGCGTTGCTTTACTTGCAAACTTTTGCCATTGAGCTATTCTTTTGTTTGCTGGTTAGAAGTACGCTTGGCATGCCCCTGCGCATGTTTTTCTCTCTTCATACATATAACTCAAACTTTCGCTTTTTTGTTGTTGTGTCAGGCATATGTAGGCGCGATAGATGTGGCTCAATGTTTTCCTTTGTCCTTTCGCTGGCCCCTGGGCCTAGTTGGGCTGAGCCATTGTCTCTTCGGCCGTGTTTTTATACCCTGAACCCATTGAAAATGGGTAAAAAGGATATATTGTATTTGTGCAAAGTGCAAATGTATGTAACAGGCAGAAGGAAGCATCTCCGACCCCATAAAGTATATATATTCTTGATCACCATCAATAGCCGAGTCGATCTAGCCATGTCCGTCTGTCTGTCTGTCTGTCCGTCCGTCCGTCCGTATGTATGAATGCAAGGATCTCAGAACCTATAAGAGCTAGAGACTTGAAATTTTAACTGTAGGTCCTCCAGGTGCCCGCGCAGATCGAGTTTGTTTCCGATAAACGATAACTTGCCCCGTTTCTAAGTAATCGATAAAAATGTATATCGAAATCCCGTTTTTTAAGCAATTTTGGTAAATAATAAGAGCTAGAGTTACCAAACTTGACATGTAGCTTCTAAAAAAGTATATATATATCAAGTATCTTTCATTTTTTACCTATCGCCACCTCCCCGCTACTCTCTATCTATTAGCGCGAGCTGCATTTGGTGCTGGAATATGAGGGTTCAGGGTATCCCCTAGTCGGGAGCTCCCGACTAGAACCTCTTACTTGTTTCTGTTTATGATGGTGTGTGAGCATTTTTACGGGCAGCATACATTCATTATTTATGCTATTATCGATTTTGTATATGCTTTTGAGAGTAGTCTACTCTATTGCCTGCCTCTGCACGGGCACATAACGAATGTCGAAGTGGCGGTCGCCTGGCGAAATTAAATCATTCTTTACAACGAAGTTTGTGAGCTCATCAGCATTACTTTGGGGCTTGCAATTTGTCTGCCTCAACAGCAACAACAGAAAAGTTCCGTATATTTACGCGCTTTCTTTGTATTTAGTTCTGAACACTCGCCGTTTACACAACCGAAACTTGGTTAAGTCAGTAAAAGACCGTATTGTGGTTGGCATTTCTGACTTTCCGCCTGATTTTAATTTTGACTTTTTAACAAAGTTGGCCAAATGCTCAGAATTGAATTTTGAGACACTGTCCAAGTTATAAATGACCAAGCCGGCGTCCTCCTAAGTACACAAAACTCCGTGCTCCTTGGACCCGCCCAGACTTGTCTCAACTTTCCTCGACTTGGCCTCGGTCTGATTCGGTTTATTTACACAGCTAAGGCCCAAATTAAATTTTAAGCTGTTGATTAGCATTTTCAGCCTTTTTGCAAAAGGTCGTGAAATGCTGTTTATTGAACCTTTATTAGATTCAACGGCAGTGATGAAAAAATGTATAAAAACAAATCCGATACAGATTCAAGTGAAGGTTCATTAGAAAAACCCTTTCTTACACGACGAGATGCAAGGCGACGCGATGAAAGCGGCTCTTAATTAAGCAGCTCAGACTAATACTTCTGTGTTGTTTTTTTATGCAAATATAAGAACTTTACTTCGTCGGCAGAAGTAGCTTATATTATAAGTAAAGGTTCAAAAAAGTTGCCCGTGATTTAAAAATGAGTTGGGCTTCCAGTTTGCGATTAATTTTTATTCCATTAAGTTTGGTGCGTTATAAAAATGTGTTAAATACTTTTTGTTTTTAATCAAATTACACATAGGCGGGACACACTTGGCGGGTTGCTGCCACATCACTCAGCATTAGGTCGTGGCCTAGCCAAATCAAATTAGCCGCCTTCAGCAAAAACCATAATCAAATTTTTTTGTTTCAAAGAAGATGAAAAATAAGTATGGTTTATGCAATCTACGGGTACTCGTACTGATACTTGTATTGGTTACATATTGGACTGGGAACACTGTGCGCATTGGAGTGACGCCTTTCACTGCCTCTGATTAATTTTTGCGAAGGAGTAATTGGAAATGAGTGAGACGCCGCCTTTGTCAACAGCAAAAGCAAAAAACAACAAAACAAAATATACCAGAATGACAGCTTTGACAGCAGCAACTGAAGAGGATTGACTGGGAACCAGAAGCTCAAGCATTTCGATGCGAAAACTAATTTTCAAACAGACAACAATGGCCGCTGTGGAATAGCAAAGTGCACGCAGTTAATAAGGCAAAGTGCAGCCCCGACTAACACACACACACTATATATCAAACATACATATATCCCATACTCATATATAGAGCATATATAGAGAGGTAGCTACTGTCATGCTGTGTGCTTTCAAGAAAGCTATATTAGGAGAAGGCACTCTTGAATAGGCCTTGACGGCATAATCAAGTTAGCATATAGCATGGAGCACCAGTTGCATACCCTACACTCATCAGCTTTATCAGCTTAGACAGTTAGATTGAATTGTTTGTACATTTCAAAAGCATCTATTAAACATTAATGCTGCACACACATAGACGGACACACAAACTCACACAAAACACAATTAACTTTGCTATTCACGTTCATTAAAATTAAATTAATCTCATTTGGCTAAATGCCAAGTTGAACACTTTGATTCGAGAGTTTTGGATTCGAAACGAATTTATTTTGTGAATACATATGCACAGCAAGCATAAGAAGGACACTTACTAAATTCAATTATCTAAAAGGCCCAAATACGTTTAATCTTTAATAATGATTTTTCTGTTAACTCTTTAAGAATTTTACTTAAACTGATTTGCTAAACGTGCCAAAAAACAGTAACAATTAATATTCTGTTATGTTTCTGGGTTCATCAAATAGTTAGTTATTTAATAAACAAAAATGCATTTCCGCTTATATGTGTAATGCATGTGTTTTTGAAAGTATTTGCATAGAAGGAAGTGTGAATGTTCGTACCGTCAGCTAGGCACTGGGCTTAGGGTTTTCTTGAGTCGGGCACAACCAACTAGAGCACTCTTACCTGTAATTAGCTACTACTTACATTTATACAATTTTACTCTGAGTGTGCAACAAATTAAAAGACGTTTCCTACTTCCGGTTGCTTAGGACTACGAGACGAGTATTTAACCTTGTTTCTATGCAAGCTTGCCTCTCAGTCCTAATGAAACTTGGCATAACTGCTTTTTTTACTGCAGCAAACTTAAGAACGACAACTTTTAATATTGAGTTTAAATTAAGTTGGTCCTATATAAAAACTGTAAGTTAAGAAACTAACAACCATTCTATCTTCTCAGTAGTAACCTTATTAATATATTATAAATACCCCAAACCACATCCCATTCATAATCATTATATTGAGTGGTACCTAACAAACGGATAATGATCAGTAATTATAATGATGTTGACTTGTGAGATGAAAGGTTGCTGTGGGCCTTTGTTTGTTCTTAAAGGATTACTAAAAGTGGGCAGCGAATTAAAGGAAGCGACTATGTGCTTTTATTATATTAATTTTTACTTATTTTCTTAACAGAAATTGCTTATCTGCTCATGTCTTAAATTTTGCCATGTACAATTTGTCAAATTTGTCAAATTGCTTATAAGCAATTATACTCTTAGTTGACTTGGCTAAAGTTTGTTTTCCCAATACATCTCTGTATATAAAACTGTTTGGCCTGACTAACTGAAAGGCTGAATGACTGACTGATTGGTGATCAACGCACAGCCCATACCGTAAGAGCTAGAAAATTTTCACTGTAGTTACCTTATGTGATAAAGGTGCACGTTAAGACGGGTTTTCGGGAAATTCCACCCGCATGTGTGGAAAAATCGCGAAAAACGTTTGTATTACACTTTTTTGTTTACCATCTCATCAGCCTCAAAGTCATTTTAAAAGATCTTTGTTCAAATTGATTTAAATGGTGTTTCTCACAACACTTTTCTATACTTTTCGCAGAATCCAAGCTTCTTAGATGGAAAATGCGATTCAACGATTTTTTGGGGCAGTTTTAAGTTTTGCCCAATTTGCTTCTAACTTATTTTCAAAGCTCTATATAAGAACTTTATGAATACGTGTTTCAGCGATTTGGGAAATTCCACCCCAAAAGGGGTTAATTCGCGAAAAACGGTTGTATGAAAATTTTTAGCTTGCCATCCGATCGACCCCAAACTCATTTTCAAAGATCTTTGTTCAAATTCAGTTGAGGGGTGCTCTTTTTTTTCAATTCATTTCTCCTTGGTGGAAATGGGGCACAAAAAAGGTGTTGTCCCTAATTGAAAACAAAGAGCATGGCATGAATATTATTAAAATTTCTTGAGGTTAGAGAATCGCCTACATTTTGAATTCTAATTGTCATTAACTGCTAGTTCATCAAAGGAAAGAGATTAATTATTCGTATAAATTTACTCGTAAATTATTTAAAAATGTAATATTTGTGTAATTAATTAAATATACTATGTGTGTGGCCACGAGCGCAGTATCTAATTTGTAAGTCAATATTTGCTTAAAAATTTTGTCGGCAAAAATATTGTTGTCCATGTCGTCAGCATCACTTACTTTAATTGAGAAACAACATGTAGCATAATAACAAGGAGGCGGGTCCCTTTGCTGCTGTGGATTCTGAGTGCTCGTAAGCTAACAGTTGGATGCTTGTACACACTTTCGTTTACAGCCATTTGTTGTTATTGCTTGCTGTTACTGCCGCAATTGTTTGCACAAATCGTTAAAACGTTAATCAAACAGTAAAGAGCGCAAATGATGCGCCTGCGGCGTCTGTGGCCGCTGCTGCTCCGCTCCCTGATGCCGCTGTTGCTGTGGCTGCCACCCACTGCGACAAACAATGCGCACACCTGAGCCGGTCGTGTTGACGTGTTGTGTGCTCTGCTGGTTAACTAAAGCCAACAGGCAAACACAGAAAACACATCGGCACCGGCAAGGTTGATAACTACAACAGGACTCTGGGAAGAAATGCCATTCATTTTTTACGCGCGCACTTGAAAGTCTTGTTTGGCCATATTGACAAAGAGTCAATACAAAGCAAAAACCATTTACAAGCCGAGGGGTAAGTTTCACTGGTAGTAGACGGTGTCGTTAGAGAGTAAAAATAGTCTGATATTCACACAGGCAAAGTCACTCAATTGATTTTTAGTAGTTCTCTTTTGTTTTCACTGTTGTTCAGCCAACAAGGAAACGAGACTTTGGCTACCAGAACGAACTGGCCCAGACAACCAAAACATCCAACCCAATCCCCAACAGCAGTATCTAATGACATTGTCCGGTCGTAGTTGGTTGTATATTGACGACGGCCTTCAAAGCGGCCACATGGACACACAAATGCACAATGAGATACTTGGCGCACTTGACGGTCGTACTTTAATCGTATCAAGGATACTAATCGTTGTTAGCACACGCATTATCCAACTGCATGTATTTGCTTAATCATGTGTGTGTGTGTGTTTGTGTGCTCATAAATATAAATTTTCTGTTGTCCATGATTCATTGAATAAAACGTTGAAGTGCAATACAGTTCCAGACCAATTCATGCTCTCATGCTCTGCCCCCCGGATACACACTTTTATTGTCTTTTTCTTTCTGATTTCTCCGGCGGGGGGTTGGCTTTTGTGAAAATTCATTGTTGGCCTGTTTCTAATAAAAACTTTTCAATTCCACAAATGTCACCATTGGCTGAGCTGCCAGCCGGCTACCTTGACAAAGTGCCACCTATAATTTTGTGCTCTTAAATTTGTGGCATTACCATTAATAAAGTCGTATTTTCAATTTCAACGGAAAATATAAATATAAATATTTTGAAGCCCGAGGTGAAGAATTGTATGAATAATATAATAAAAAGAAAACCGGAAAAATTTAAAATATTGGTTTAAAAATAAATTTTAAATATACATATATAACAAGAGTTTTAACATCCAAGAGTCGAAACGGCTTGCCAAATACAACAGAACTATATTCTTACAGCCCCTGCAATTCTCGTTGGCCCACTTCGTAGTTATTGCCTGCAGGCCCACCGAACTTTTGTGTTGCTGTTAAATATAGCCGCTGAAAGGACTACCAGGCAGGCAAGCTGTTGAAAAAAGGTGGAAAGGAAAGGACATTACAGCGCACTTGCGAGCCAATTAAAGGTCGTTTCGCTGACCTACATAAATAATATAGGCATAGGCCTTAATCAACTTCACAATGCTTTTGCCAAATGGCTCGAGGCAACTGCCAGACAGCGGCAAAAGTACACATGCCCACATTTTTGATGATTTGTCCGTCATGTTTCAGGATTTCAGATCCAACAGGCAAATAAATCGCGCGGCATTAAATTGGGCAGCAGTGCTAAAGGTGAAGTAAAGCAGAAACTAAATTAGAATACGTGACTTGCGTTGTGTCCCAGTTGGTTCAACTTGACGACTAACGACCCGTCATTAGCTGTAATTCGTTCAAAAGGACACAACTGACAGACCAACACGTGACTTT
Source organism: Drosophila ezoana (assembly GCA_035045725.1). Taxonomy (NCBI): domain Eukaryota; kingdom Metazoa; phylum Arthropoda; class Insecta; order Diptera; family Drosophilidae; genus Drosophila; species Drosophila ezoana. Next base: position 400,334 of record JAWNOU010000163.1, read on the forward strand.
GCCTAGCCTTTTGTGGGTTAGAAATTCATTATACATCTCATAATTCTACAAATAATTGTTCAAATCTGACAATATGTACACTTCGCTTGTGTAAATAAGTAGAGTACCCAAGGGGCTTGACTCACTTGGAGTAGCCCTAAGGTCTTGACGTTTCTCTTAACGCTTGGCTGCTTCCACATTAAGTGGGGGCAAACGTATGCGAGTGTGTGTGCGCGCGCGCATGTATGTGGGAGTAGACACTCAACCAGCACATTTATACTTGACCCAACAAATGGCTTAAGTGCTGAGCATTTTAAGGACTTTAAGAATCTGAAAGAAACCTTTAATATAAATTTTTTAAACTTATCATGATTATATTTGGGATCCATCTAATGAGCTCTTGAAGAAGTGCTGCCAAGCAATCGCTGACTGTCAGGCTCCAAGGTTGATCTAATCAATAGTTTCCAATCGCAAATTGTATACCCTTGTAAATGTTATTATATCTCGGGGAATGTATAGAGCTTACCATACGTTTTCGACACCATTGAGTATATACATATATATGTTTGTATTGTATTGTAAGAGTTGATATAGCTGGGAGGCTATTTTGAGCGACGAGCTTCGACACAAAATATTATATAAGATATTCTTGTCAATCCTAATCACCATAACATCCTTCAGCGCAGTGCTGTGGCCCATATCCTTCACTTTTAATTATGAGTTCTTGTTTCTTGGCATCCCTTTGCTTATGCTCTGGCTGCAATTTTTGACGAAACAAATCTAATTGCTTTCATTTTTGACTAGCGCTCAGTCATTGTGAACTGCACGTAATCAAGGTTCCTTTTTAAGGTTAGGGCCACGCAAATTAATTAAAAGAAATTTACGCGTCACGCACATGTTTTCGCGGCACGTGGCGTATGCTCGATTCTATTATTTTTTGTACTCATATTTATAAGAGCGGCACATCAAACTACTGCAGCTGACATTTTTTGTCGCTGCTTTGTTTGTATTCGGCGTGTTTTTCGCTTTGTTATTTCTTTTAATTAGCGCGTGCGGTTTAGACACCACTAAACGCCGCTCAGTTTTAATAGCATACTTTTTTGCGCTGGTTGCAGAATTTGTATAGACCGTTTTATGCTAATGCCAGCACATTCAAATATGAGAACAAAGGAACATTAAATGCAAAAGTCAGCAAAAAAAAATAAATAAATAACAAAGTGCCTGAAAAGTAAACGGGCGTGCACAGTTTAAATTTTTTGGTCGACACTTTTGCGGTGCCCTCCAAAATTAAATAGTATATTTGTTTGTTTGTAAAAAAAACGAAACAAAATAAATTTGGTCAGCACATGCAAATTTTTTTGCGCTGCTTTCAGGGTCGTGTTGTATTGCTGTTGGGCTGAAAACACCATAAATTGAATCCGCGTAAAGCAAAAGTTGGCAGCAACAAATCAATAAAACTGCCATCAAAAGTGCCTGCGAGCAACTAGCAAACTAGCAACACGCCGCAAGCAGTTCACCAACATGGTCATTATAAAGTTTAGATGCAGGATTTAACAAGCAAAATTTGCCGATAATTTAAAAAAAAATTTCTTCTCTTCTTTATTTACATATTTATATATTTTTCGCTTTCCGTTTGTTGCTTTGAGTTTATATTTGCCATAATTATGTTTGGTTTTTACTTTTGACATGCGCCTAATTTGTGCAAATAGCTCACAAAACAGTCGATTTAACTTCAAGGACTTGCCAATTGAGCTCAAGTGTTTTCGCAAATTGGTTCATTAGCAAAGAGAAGAATATTTTTTACGGTGCAATTAGCCGTGCCCTTAAAATTGACAGTTTGTTTCATTTAGCAGCTCGCTAGCACATTTTACCCAAGGTTTTTTTCACTGTTAGTCCCAACATGCTGCAAAAGTGGCCAATCTGCCACCCAAACACACGCACACTCCAGGCTGACTGCCATCGAAACACACAGGAGCAATTAAAACTCGCAAAATGTTCCCAAAGCAACCAACGAGTGTCAAGTTAATTCGCATAAAACCAGCTTCATAATTGCGCCCTAATTGCCATTCATCAGAGCCAACCAAAACAAAACTAAAACCAAAACAACAATTAGCAAAAAACCAAAAACATGTAAAGTTAATTGACTGCTCTTTAACCCTACACATCCATGCAAATCAGTTCCTACTGTGACAGGCAGTGTGGACTTGCTTATGATTTCATAGAATTATCTCTAAACGTAGAACGCAATCAAATTACGCATACTCCGCGATGTCCTATCAAAATGCACTTGACGCTTAAAATAGCAGCAAATTTATTGAACGGCTGCCAGGGCAGCAGGGTAGGTGGTACTAATAAATGTCCATCAGAAGAGTCAACCAAATGGCAGGGCCACTTACCTATAAATAATTCCAGTGCGAGCTCATTGTTGATGGACAGCGAATGGCGAAGTTCAATGTTACGGCCCAAACAGCACACATGCGAGTAAGTGTATATTTTTGTGTTTGTATGTATGTGCTTACTTTACACATACGTGTGGGAGCGCGTGTGTGTGTGCGCCATTAGCTCCATTAGCAATATTCTATAGGCAGAACCTTCGGCAACAATGTGCCATTGTCACGCATTCCTCGAACCGCTGAAGCTTTCGGGCTTAAAGATTTTTCGTTGAAAGTTTTCGTTCATGAAATGTTCATTATTAGCTGTGATTAAATTTGACATTTGACAGGCCGCGCGGTACTTACGAATGGCACGTAACCTGAATATCGAGCAACGCCCAACACAAAATAATTGCAATAGCGAGCACAAACTTACAATATGTTTATGGCAAACATATAATTGACAATATAATATAAAATAAATAAAAAATAAAATATAATTGATAAAAGTATAATTAAGGATCATATCGACTTACAGCACATATACTTTTAATTTCTTATCATGCACCCTCCTTCGAGCATATACATTTTACCAAGAATTTCGATAAGGGCAATAATATCATCGAGCCTCATCATATTTTGTGAGACTATTATTACGGTAACAGAAAATTTACAATAATAAAAGCATTTTTCTTTTTATTAATGGATACATTTTGATTTTTTAATGCCTATTAAAATAAAGGTGGCAGACAATAAAATCGGTTTGTATTTGCTTAAATTATGGTTACACTAAACTAAGCCATAACAAAGGATTTTATTAAAAGAGCTTAAATCAAACAATAAAAAAGAAAATATTTCACAATTTTTATACCCTGAACCCATTGAAAATGGGTAAAAAGGGTATATTGTATTTGTGCAAAGTGCAAATGTATGTAACAGGCAGAAGGAAGCATCTCCGACCCCATAAAGTATATATATTCTTGATCAGCATCAATAGCCGAGTCGATCTAGCCATGTCCGTCTGTCTGTCCGTCCGTCCGTCCGTCCGTCCGTATGTATGAACGCATGGATCTCAGAGCCTATAAGAGCTAGAGACTTAAAATTTAAGCTGTAGGTCCTCCAGGTGCCCGCGCAGATCGAGTTTGTCTCCGATAAACGATAACTTGCCCCGTTTCTAAGTAATCGATAAAAATGTATATATATATATATATAAAATGTATATCGAAATAAGATAGATAATAATAAGAGCTAGAGTTACCAAACTTGACATGTAGCTTCTAGAATAGTATATATATATCAAGAATCTTTCATTTTTTACCTATCGCCACCTCCTCGCTACCCTCTATCTATTAGCGCGAGCTGCATTTGGTGTTGGAATAAGAGGGTTCAGGGTATCCCATAGTCGGGAGTTCCCGACTAGAACCTCTTACTTGTTTTATTTATTTATTACTTGGCTTTGCATGGATTTTCTTAACTTTTTTTTCTAGAGAGGCAGCAGCTACTTCCTTTAAAATGATGATGTCATGCAAAATTTAATTCCAACCTTTGGTAAAAAATACGAAAAATCTTTTTATTTCTAATTTAAAAAAATTATAAATGAATATGCATTGTTTGGATGAAAAATGCAATTTCTTGCGATCTTTCTCATTTTCCTTGAACTTAAGTATCAATAACACGCCCTGTCCTTAAGTTGAACAAATTTTAAACATATTTCTTACCTTTGCGAATTTGCTTGCGCTTTTAGAAAATACTAAGCCTGCATGCCAAAACCACTTTAGGCGACTTTGGTTGTCAGGGAAACAAACTAAAATTTGTAAACAAATTTTTAACTAATATTTTCCGCATTTGCTCCACTTGTCTTCTTCAGGGCAATTTTAAAGAGTTCGTGAGCTTATACTGGGCAACTACGAATAGATATGTCGCCATAATCAAACATCATTATTACCTAAAGTTTTAGCGTTGAATGTTCCATTCTTTAATTGAACTTTTAACTTCCCTCAAAGGCTGGCAGGGCTCAATTCGAAGTAAATAGTAACATATATACAGATGCGCAACAAAAACAAATACCTATACTTATATTTGTCTTCGTTATTGTATTGCTTACATCAAATGTCTGTTCGCGTGCAAGTTTATTTAATTTTTTCGTTACCAGCCCCCCTTAAAGTGATTAGCATGCAATACTCCTGCTGTTGGAAGCCGGGGCTTCAGGGAACAGCACACGATACTGATACAATCAATGATCTTTTGGGCATTACATTTGCGGGGGCAGCGCATGACTAGGAATTTGATTTGTGTGTGCTTTATTACATACATCGTGCAGCAGCAGTAAACTGATTTCTGCAGAAACAGCAGTTAGCCAATGAAATCGAAGAAATATTTATTTATAAGCCCAATCATCGGTTTCCTTGGCAGAATGCCAGACTGCCAGCCTGGCTGTCACTCACACTGCTGAGACAGGGTAAGGGCAGGGCTGGAATAGTTGCCAGACCACTGTCGTAATTGAAAACGATTGCCTTGAAAATGCAAGGGCAGCAGCCAGTTGGCTGACTGGCTGAAATGCAACGGCGCCAACCTATTGAAATCCATTGACATTGACTCTGGCTCTATATATGGCTCTGACTCTGACTCTGACTATCGCTGTCTGTGACCGCTCGCCGTTTATCTGATTGCAGGATGCGGCTTTATTTAGGTGATGTATGGCAAGTGATGCGGCATGTAATTTGCTTATTTGCCTGCTTTGCCACATTTGCCGCCAAATGTTTGGACTAATTGACACAAATGAAACAAAGTCCAAAGCATAGAAATTGCCACATCAGGTTAAATTCTGTTGGCAAAATTGATGATGGATGGCCAAGTCAAAAGTGGCTGTTACGCACAGTAATGTGCAGACACTGATTTCGCAACTTCCTGCATCCCCAACTAAAATATGCAAAGTCATTCGCGGTGCCAAAAAATGGTGCATTGCTGACGCAATGCTAGCAAAGTCGACAACTGCTGATGGCATTGGGAATTGGAGCTACCAATGTCAAAGCCATGTTATTGTCTGCATTTCAAAAATTCGAATTTCAATTGGTTTAGCTCCCTCTGTTAGGCTGACCTGGCAACCGCCGGAGGAGCTCCTCACAGCAGTGGCCGCATTTCAATACATTTGTATGTGTGTGGGTGTGTGTGTGGGCGTTCTGCGGCTGCTGAATTTGCAATTTTAAAACACACCAGCCCACAATGCAAACCAACGGAGATAGCACGAACAACTTGTGAATAGAGTCCAAAAAAATTCGTTAAAGTTTTACATGGCTAAGTGCCAAAGGCTTCTACCTTTCGTTAGCTATTGCAACTGTTATTGTTGTTTTTATACCCTGAAGCCGTGAGAGATGGCAAAAAGAGTATACAACTTTATGTATTTGAGAAATGAGATATGTTCAAACATAACTATTTTTTTTTAAAAACTCTTCTCTCATTAACATTTTAAGAAAAAAGTTTTAAAGCAGTTCTCAAATGTTTTTTAAACTAGATACACCAAAATTTATATTTTGCTATCAAAATATATTATATATATTAATTAACAATATATCGCCTTTTGTTACGTAGCCGCATTGTCCACAGAACTGAACATCATCAACTTACCTGGGGCTATGGTTTATACACACATTTGGCTGACATTTTATAATTCAAGAATAAAGACGATATAGAAGAAGACACTCAGCCGAAACGTAAGGTTTGGAAAGGCAGCTTGAAGCTAGAGTACAGAATATCCCATAGTCGGGCATTCCCGACTATAACACGCTTACTTGTTTCCATAGCTATTCTTATTACTGCAACTGTGCGGAAAGCACTTTAAAGCCAGCATTTCTAGATTTTCGTTTGCTAAATATGTCGGGCTTACAAGCATTGTCAATGAAACCTTATAGCCAATAAGAAGACCTAACTAAAAGAACCCTGTGAGCTAAAAGGAAACGAAACGACTTTCTGAAGTTCATTTATAAACTGCTTTTCAATTAAAGTAAGTATTAGGGAAATAAGCAACCACCTATGATTAAAAATTACTAGCATTCTTCTTTAAACGTAAAGCCGCAGCCCTAAATCATAATAAGTTACACATATATTCGGCACGTTATTGTTTCCTTAAAATATGAACACATATAATTATGTATCTCGTTCCTTTCCTCCCTTCAAAAAGAAACTTCTTAACTATTTGAAGCTAATAACACTTCAGAGTTCAGCGCTCGTGTTTGCTAAGTAAGTTATCAGCCCTTCCAAAATTATGCTATATCAACAAAAGGAAGACACAAATAAGTTTTATTAAATGATTTATTGTCGTGCTAATGACCTTAGGGCACTTTGCGTTTGAAATGTTTGCCATATGAATTTATACGAATTAGATCTAAGAAAAAGTAAAACCTCTTGCCGTTAATTGACTGCCATAGCGATGATAGCTGTCGGATCATTGCCATTTTAGACACAACAAGAGAGGCGAATCAAAAGCTAAGAGCGCAGCAACATCCACCGGTGGCACACCTCACGCATCACGCAGAGGGCACTTGCATTGTCATTAATTAAAAGCCGATGCAAAAATTATTAAAAGATGTCTTATTGTGCTGGTATTGTGTAGGTGGAAGAAGCATGGGGGATAGTCATCAAACCATAAATGCGCGGGTTGTAGGCATACACAAACCCAATTTGGTGGCTTTTTGCATGGCTGAAATTTGCTTAAGTGAGTGGCAAGCGGCAGGCTGGCAGACTTGCCAAATGTGGCCATCAATTTAAATCAGTTCCTTAAATACAATAAATAAGGGTCGAATGCACATTCTGAGCAGGCTCTCTCATATTAGGGTTATATTAGCCATGCATTTTTATCAATTCACCGTAATGGCTGGCATTTATTTTGGCCAAGGTGCATGCTAACTGAATATTTGCTCCTGCTGCTACTTTTGCTGCTCCTGTCGCTGTCTTTTCTGCTGTTACTGCTGCTGCTGTTGCTGGTTTGTGTCATTTAATCAGGCAAAGTGATTTTGGTTCACACACACACGCCAAAACTTATCATGTTACTCTTGTATGTCGGTGCGGATATGTGTGTGCCACGTAGCAGACAGGAAACAGGCACAGTACCAGCTGATGTTGAGCCCGCTTAGCCTTACGCAACGACCCAGCTGTAAATTTACGGCCATCATGCTAAGTTCCTGCCATCTCCGGCACAAGCCGTGTGCGTGCCTCCGTCGCGGCCATCTTTTGCCCAGAAGGCAGTCCAAAATTTATTACCATTTTCCAGTTGTAATGTTTCAATATCTCGTTTTGTGTATGTAACCGTAAGTGTGTTTGTGTATCTGTGTGCCTTGCGTGCCCATTAGCGCCATTTTAGAAACGATTCGACTAGATATATAAATACTATTAGGTGCTCCATGGGCTGCTCGTTTCTTGAGGCTCAACGGTTACGTGATGTCTGCGGCATTTGTCATACATTTGTAGGGCTCAAGCCGGAGACAGAGTGAATAAATATGACCCGCTAACCTTTAACGCCTGCATTTTGGCCAAATAGCACCCTATAATCAACTTACAACGACTACGGCTTTGACTAATTGTAATTCGAAGGTCTGACCCCTTGGCATCCAACTAATTGGCGCGTGCAGAGTCTTTAATGACGTGCTTGAAGCTCTTGCTGCACAAGCAACTGCCTCAGCAGCCGATTGGGTTCTCTAGCAGCACACGAGTCTTACATTTAGCAAATTTAAATTTTCATGCGAAGCAACTGAACAGCAGTTCCATTAGGTTACCCCACATATACCACACACAACCATTGAAAGAACAGCTCAGCTGCACACTGTGCTGCCGAGTCAAGATTCTATATCGATGTGCATTTATGCTAAGTCGAGTGTACTCGCACTTAAGTTGAAATTTTCTTGAGCGTCATTACCATAAATTTTAAAACTCTGCATTCGACGTGTACTATATAACGTGCAGGGAACTACATACTACCTATATAATGTTTATTTTGCACACTAAAATCAATATACATATTTATCAAAAAGCACACAGATACTGCGTGAGATTAACATAATCATTTTGCAATTATGTTAAATATGGAGAGCTAAGAGCCAGTGCGGTTTTTTTTTCAATAAGTTTTACAGCTGTACTGAAAATAATAATTTGACTGTTTAATAAAAAAATACGCCGAATGTCTGTAATGAAAATTGTTTGTAAAATAATTAATAAATGGAAATTTAATACAATACATCTTTTTTTTATGAATGTTTGTTTGAAAGGTAATATACATATATAATAATATATATAAATACAAATTGAATTTCATTGTAAACAGGCACAAGTACAGATATTGTTGTCCCCAAATTGCACGTGAAGCGGAACTTATTTATTTGTACCCCGATATAAAACTCTTGCATACACATAGACATGCATTCGCAGACATAGACTAACATACATCTTAATATACAAAACAGTTGATTGATTTATTGATCGACTGACTGACTGGTGGTCAGTGCTCAGCCCAAACCGTAAGAGCTAAGAAACTATTGAAGCTGCACCCTAAGATGGAGAACTTTTGGGAAATCCCACTTGCAAATATCGAAAAATTGCGGCAAAGCAGAGAATAATAGCGAATAATACCCGCCCTTGCTATTGGCAAGTTTTTTGCCTATAATTTTAGTTATCTCTCACTCACCTTTTTCCTGCCCGTAGACAATTTAAATTATTTGTACTTGCTCACGATATATTTAAGAGACATTGATATTTAAGAATAACTTTGAAGCCCATCGAATTAGGACTAAAAATTTAAAATTAACATTTTAGTCCCGTGGTGTAAGGCTTGAAGCCGAAAAATAAGCTTTCGTTCATGCAAACTTTGACCCTAATTTTATACCATGAACCCATTAAAAATGGGTAAAAGGGGTATAATGTTTTTGTGCAAAATGTAAATGTATGAACCAGGCAGAAGGAAGCATCTCCGACCACATAATGTCTATATACATATATTCTTGATCAGCATCAATAGCCGAGTCGATCTAGCCATGTCCGTCTGTCTGTTCGTCCGTCCGTCCGTCCGTCCGTCCGTATGTATGAACGCAAGGATCTCAGAACCTATAAGAGCTAGAGACTTGAAATTTTAGACGTAGGTGCTCCTAGTGCCTACGCAGATCGTGTTTGTTTCCGATAATCGATAACTTACTCCGTTTCAAAGTAATCGATAAAATGTATATCGATTCGATATTATCGAAATACTGTTTTTTAAGCAATTTTTGTAAATAATAAGAGCTAGAGTCACCGAACTTGACATGTAGCTTCTAGAATAGTATATATATTTGCATTTGGTGTTGGAAGAAGAGGGTTCAGGGTATCCACTAGTCGGGAGCTCCCGACTAGAACCTCTTACTTGTTACCTTTTTTAAATGGGCTTAGGGTATACAAAATAACCAAACAACTATGTGGTATACGCTGTTACCAAACAACTATGTGGTATACGCTGTAACCATTGAAATTGGTTTAAGATTAACAAGAGGAAGATACTTCATCTGTGTATAAAAGAACCTACACAACGAATTCGGTCTCATTTATGAAAATGGGGCAGATATGGAACAAATAATTCACTCATTCTGCGAGAATGTAAATTTCAAAGCTTTTGTAGTTTCCGAGGTCATACAGACGGACAGAGGGACAGACTGCCGAGCAGATGGACAATGCTACATAGTATATACGTTACATATTCTATATTCAACAAGTAAGAGGTTCTAGTCGGGAGCTCCCGACTAGGGGATACCCTGAACCCTCACATTCCAACACCAAATGCAGCTCGCGCTAATTGATAGAGATTAGCGGGGAGGTGGCGATAGGTATAAAATGAAAGATACTTTATATATATATACTTTTCTAAAAGCAACATGTCAAGTTTGGTAACTCTAGCTCTTATTTTTTACAAAAATTGCTTAAAAAACAGGATTTCGATATACATTTTTATCGATTACTTTGAAACGGAGTAAGTTATCGATTATCGGAAACAAACTCGCTCTGCGCGGGCACTATGAGCACCTACGTCTAAAATTTCAAGTCTCTAGCTCTTATAGGTTCTGAGATCCTTGCGTTCATACATACGGACGGACGGACGGACGGACGGACGGACGGACGGACGGACGGACAGACAGACGGACATGGCTAGATCGACTCGGCTATTGATGCTGATCAAGAATATATATACTTTATGGGGTCGGAGATGCTTCCTTCTGCCTGTTACATACATTTGCACTTTGCACAAATACAATATACCCCTTTTACCCATTTTCAATGGGTTCAGGGTATGAAATTTTAGCTGTAGGTCCTCCTGGTGCCCGCGCAGATCGAGTTTGTTTCCGATAAACGATAACTTGCCCCGTTTCCAAGTAATCGATAAAAATGTATATCGAAATCCCGTTTTTTAAGCAATTTTGCTAAATAATAAGAGCTAGAGTCTCCAAACTTGACATGTAGTTTCTTGAATAGTATCTTTCATTTTATACCTATCGCCACCTCCCCGCTACTCTCTATCTATAAGCGCGCGCTGTATTCGGTGTTGGAATAAGAGGGTTCAGGGTATCCCCTAGTCGGGAGCTCCCGACTAGAACCTCTTACTTGCTATTATTATATATCTTTCCAAGTAAAAATTTCTATAAAGTTAGCTCTCCATCATAATAAATGAAATCGAATGGTTAAGCTTTATATACATACCTAACGTTGCCAAGTAGTTGTCAATTGGCATTGTTAAATGTTAATGCAGATTATGATAATGAGAATCACAGTTGACAGCTATGTATTTATAAAGTGTGCGCATACATATGACATCTGCAATAGCAGTTCAATATTAATTGCTTGATCAGGCTGAATAAAGCCACCAGCTTTTGGTTAACAAAATTGTAGAAAATGGGGAAACGTCATATCCCTGAGCAGCCACACAGAACACATGCCGACTGTCCCGTGCCCCATGCCAGATGTCGGGAGTGCAAATGTCACCGCAGCAGCTGTTGCCGCACATTTCATATTATACGGCATATTGTCATTTGATATCGATTAATGAAATATTTCATTAATTTAACTTTTGCCCGGCCAAACAAAAAACACAGATACCTACGACTGCCTCAGTTGGCGGTTCATTAGTGGCATCTGAATGTGTATTTGCCTTTTTCCATTTATTCAAATATTTGCAATATTCGATATTATTGCACACGCGCCCACAACTAGCAAGAATTAAAGTTTTTAAGGGTCTGCAATTTATTTAAATATATAGTTTGTTGCATATATGAATTCTTCTCAAAACTTGGGTCCAGCTATACAAATATAATGTTATAAGATAAGTAGATTATTTGTTTTCGTCGATTTTTGGGGCGTTATGTAAGTAGTTTAAGGGGAGCTGGCAATGCGCCAATGGCTGGCCTCAACCTTACTCAAGCTTTCGACCTTGCCGTTCGTCCTAGTCGCGTTGATGATACTGTTACTGCTACTGCCATGGCTTAATCCCCGCCGCCGCACACTTGAGCACGTTTGCCCAGGCGTGGCTTGAAAGGCACCGATTTCTTCATCATGCGCGACACAAACTGCCCGCCAGTTGCCTCCTCGCTGCCCGCCCGACTCTCCAAAAGTTGCTGAAAGTCAATGCTGCGTCCAAGGCGTGGCGTCCGCACGCGATAGGTTGGTTCGCTACTGCTTTGCACTGCAGGAGCAAAAAGCAAGAAGATGAAGAATACAAATTACAAAAAAAACAAGTAAGAGGTTCTAGTCGGGAACTCCCGACTAGGGGATACACTGAACCCTCTTGTTCCAACACCAAGTGCAAATATACATATATACTATTCTAGAAGCTACATGACAAGTTTGGTGACTCTAGCTCTTATTATTTACAAAAATTGCTCGAAAAACAGGATGTCGATATCGATTTTAATCGATTACTTTGAAACGGAGTAAGTTATCGATTATCGGAAACAAACTCGATCTGCGCAGGCACTGGGAGCACCTGCATCTAAAATTTCAAGTCTCTAGCTCTTATAGGTTCTGAGATCCTTGCGTTCATACATACGGACGGACGGACGGACGGACGGACAGACGGACGGACGGACGGACGGACGGACGGCCGGACGGACAGACAGATGGACATGGCTAGATCGACTCGGCTATTGATGCTGATCAAGAATATATATACTTTATGGGGTCGGAGATGCTTCCTTCTGCCTGTTACATACATTTACATTTTGCACAAATACAATATACCCTTTTTACCCATCTTCAATGGGTTCAGGGTATAAATAGTGGACAATTTCTTACGAAATCAACTTAAACAGCAATAAGTTCAGTTCTAATAACACTGCTTTAAATTTAAAATACTTACAAAGAAAACTTTTCAATAACTGTGGAAATAAAAATCGATACAAAAAATTACAAAATAATCCAAGAGTTCCAAGTCAGAATGCCTAGAGATTCGTAGAAAACTCGAATGTTGCACATGCACTTAATAAACTTTTAACCAACAGGAAAGTTCTCGTGGAAAAAAATAATTTTCGATTACTCCCTAGCAGAGCATTTTTAAAATGCTTTCATAGCTGGTTGTCATAAGGACACATTACTCATACGCAGGGTGCGCTTAATACTCACGTTGACGAAGCTTTTGCAGCAGCAAGTAGTAGGCCAACGGCGGCATGTTATCCAGGTCAAATTCCTGCGCCTGGGCTGGCGGCGCTGCCCCGCTGGCCTTTTGCCCCAAATTGTTCTCCTCCAGCTCGTCAATGATGTCGTTTAGCTCTTTGTATTCACCCATTGCGCGCTTGTGGCGTGCTTCCACCGCAGATGCGGCACTGGGAGAGCCGACGCTGATGCCACTGATGCGAATTGGTAAATCCATTTTGTTTGTGCCCTGCGCAAATGAAGTGCCACAAAGCGGCATGAGAAACATAACACCAAAGAAAACAACAAAAATGTTTGAAATATTTGGTTCAAGCCCTTTTCGCCTGCGGCAGCAAGGCTTTCAATATCGTTCCTGGCGCCTTTCAAACTGTCGACACGTGTTACGTTATTTTTATGCTGCCTATTTATGCGCATACGTGAGCTGCACGCACACAATGTACTCATTCCGAGCTCTCAGTGGGTGTGCGTGTATGTGTGTGCATGCGTGTGAGTGGGTGTTATGTGTGAGTCAAGCACTTTATTGTTTCAATTTACAACATGACAGGCAGCGTGTGCCGCTTGATTAGACAACTCAATGCGAATTGAAACGCCAACACCTTAAATCAGCTTATAAATTGTATCTTGGCTACAAACTCAAACGCAATAATACAGCTGTATACGCATGGTGAGGGGCGTGTAAAATAAACTAAAGTAAAATTAAATTAAGTCAACAATTTTATATTTTGGCAAGCAAGAAAAGGCAAAGTCAAAAAACACAATATACACGCATCAAGCATGAGAGATTAGAAGGATTTAACTTGGGCTAAGCAGACTCTCATAAAGAAATTTTGTAATACACGTACAATACCCTCACCGACAGATTATTCGTTTTATACACCAATGTATATACAACAAGTAAGAGGTTCTAGTCGAGAGCTTCCAAATGCAAATATATATACTATTCTAGAAGCTACATGACAGCTCTTATTATTTACCAAAATTGCCAAAAAAAAAAACAGGATGTCGATATCGATTGCATGGAAACGGAGTAAGTTATCGATTATCGGAAACAAACTCGATCTGCGTAGGCACTAGGAGGACCTACAGCTAAAATTTCTCTAGCTCTGATAGGTTCTGAGATCCTTGCGTTCATACATACGGACAGACGAACGGACGGGCGGACGGACAAACGGACGGAAGGACAGACAGACGGACATGGCTAGATCGACTCGACTGTTGATGCTGATCAAGAATCGGATCGGAGATGCTTCCTTCTGCCTGTTACATACATTTGCACAAATACATTAAACCCTTTTTACCCATTTTTAATGGGTTCAGGGTATAAAAAAGAGTTCTCAACAATAATATACCCAACTCACGAATGAGTAAAAAAAAGTTGTCACGTAGTGCTTCGGATAGTGAAATAACTGATTAGCACATATGACAAGTATTTGTAGAAGAAAAATAATGAATTTTTTCCAAAAACATAAATATAAACATAAATAAGAACTCGGAAGTACTCGAATAGGAGGTACAGAGCGCCGAGCATCCGTTACAAACATTCAAGCTTTTTTCAATACATGAATACACAATTAAACAATACTCTACCAATAGCTTCGATGTGTACAGTCTGACCCTTAAGACATTTTTTAGGGCTTTGATATGACACTGTGTGTGATATGAACGCGCGAGGCTCTGCCTTTTCAATAATTGGAAAATCTTTTAGAGTTATGTTAAATAAAATCATTAATGAAAGGGTGAGGACATATCGTAGAAACAAATTTCTAGTCTCCAACTTTTGTAGTTCCCAAGATTTACTCAGTCATGCAAACGAACATGTCAAGATCGTCTTATGGGTTCAGATGTGCTCTGTCTGTTGCATAAATTCAAAGTAAATCAATAAGCACTATTTAACCATTTTCAGTGGTTTCATGGAATAAAAAATATGTACTTTAAATTTTGGTTAGTGGTTGTGTCGATGTTAAAACAAATAAATTATAAGAGTTGGTACCGCAGCACTTTACAACTAGTTAAAATAATTTTAAAAGGAAATTGAAAGATAAGTGTACTGTCGTTAATGGAAATAACTTGGCTAAACCGAATTGAGATTGCATTGGCGAATAATTAGCAAGCCGAAAAGTGGCAATGACAGGTCGGAAATTGCTTCGAGATGCAGCCGCCAATATACAAAAACTAAAAGCAGCCGCAAGCGAAATCGGCCGCTGCAAGAGATTTCTCAAAAGTTTTTGGGCACAGTGTGCCATGCTATGGCAATTGTATGACTTATAGCTTGGCAGCTTTTTTAGGGTGCTTTGGATCCTTACTGTAGCAAATAAAACTAATTAAGTGGTACTTGGAAAGCTCCGTTGTCTAACCTTTTTACAACTTGGCAGCTTACTCACCTGCAAAGCGTTGGCTTGGCTGGAATAGACCAAGTAATAGGATGCTGCGATTAGCAGCAATGTGCAATTACTTAGTCTATACATAACTGGCAGGCTACTGGCTGCTGACAACGCGAGCTGGGCCAACTCAGGCGTAAAGCTTTGCGTTTTTTAGGGGCGCCGCAAAGGACACACGACACGGCACTGGACACTAGTTCCTTGAGTTGAGCTTGGGTATAATACGCAACGCGCTACGGCCGCTGGACAACTGATGCTACCACCATGAAGCGCAGGAATTTTTATAGCCGAACGTCTCAATCCTTTTGTAAGCATAATAATGCCATTGAATGACAGCCACTAAATGATTTGTTATGCACCCCTAATGCCGGCTCAAAGGCGAAAGCCACTGCCCGCTGGTTGGCCGTAAACAAGCGGAATCCCAAAGCCAAAACGGAAGTGCTAACAATTTGTCCCGCACAATTGCACAGCAGCAAGCACACAGTGGCCAAAACCTAAATATATCAGCAGACAAAAGTCGGCTCTCTTACACGTACAGGATGCGGCAAATAGTTGAATGGGATAACATCAGTGTATGTCAAGCTAGAATGCTGCCAGCTATTAGACAGACTCAGCCCATGTATCTTCTTATTATGATGCTAACGGTGGCATTGTTTCCCTAATTTCAACACTACACATTTCAGCTGAAAGGGGTTCTCTGAATGCTTTAACGAAATTAAAATACAGTCCAAAATATAGACCCGATCAGGTAAGTTGTTGTAGATAAGAATAGACAGACAAAGACTCATGAATTGCAATAATTTGTAGTTGAAAACATTTAGAAGTTTTGTTAAGCTTCATCAAATTTCAATTTAATTAAATTGCCAATTGGGCCACATGAACATATTGAAAGCTTTCGCTACAGTTAGCAGATGTTCTATTATACCAAGTGACTCATGTGTATTATTATTCCCTGAATTATTTTTGGCCTAGGTTTGATAATCAAAAGATTTTTAAGGTTGATTTATTGGGCGGAGCAAGACTTTATGATATTCCGTAGACGATTTTATTCTCGCTTGTAGTGTTCCTAAGGTTAACCTGATCAGCTATTGAATTTTCGACATAAATTCCTGATAAATTGTACATCCTTTGTAGAAAGCGGCGTGACCCTGAAGCCAATTGGCACATTTTGCTGATAATTCTTTGTCTTCCGAACAAGTATTATTTGGATGTGTTAAAGAGCATTTTATATATCAGAATAATTTGGCACTAATAAAAATTATATATGAAAAATGAAATCACAAAAACACAGGGTGTCGAAAGGAGCTAAAAACTACAACAACGAGGAAAACCTTCTGTTTGAAAATATTTTTATAAAAATCGATCTTAATATTAAACTAAAAGATATATTTCATACAAATATGCCCACAAAGATTAAGTAAAGGGTTGACCCTGCTGATATACCAGAGCCTGCAAGTTAGAGCTGCAAAATATACAACCTTTTTTCAGCCTATAATTAATTATAATTTTTTATTTTTGTAAAATAAAATAAAATGTAGGTTTAAAAATTGGAATAAAATAAATCTAACTGGTATATTTATACCTTATTAAACTTGCTAACACTTTTCAAAGCACTGTGCACTGCCCAGCAGGTGGCCAAATCGACGGCATCCTTATTTGCTGTTTTATGCAAATCAAAGTGCGTAAAAAACCAACAGCCCCCAACAATAACATCGACAACAGCAATGGCAATGCCAATCGATCAATCCTATTTAATGGTGACAGTTGTCTTCACAACTTGTCTAAGCGGGGGATTGGCGCTTGTTTGCCGTTGCCAGTTGGCTGAAAAGGATTGGAGTGCTCGATGCCAGTGGGCTTATTTCTGAGCCGCATTAACTTTAATTTGTTGGGTAAACAGCTGCGCACCTGGCCGACTGGCAGTTTAAGTCCCGGCCAGAACAAACGTTGTTGTGATCTGAGTGTCAGCTGTCAACTGCCCGCCTCAATGGGATGCAAATTATTTATATCAATGGGCAAATCAATTGCTGAACACAGAAATCTTAACACATAGACACAACAGCATTGAGTGGGCATTAGCTAAAATCTGGTTTCTTGTGGACAATAGCAGTTGGTAACCGGCCTTGTTCGGTTTATATATGTACGCCGTACCCATTGAAATTGGCAAAATGCGCATAATGTTTTTGTGGAACTGTATGTATCTGTATCTCTCTGAACCATTAAGAGTATACATTTTTAATAAGGATGACGAACGGAGTTGATCTAGTCATGTACGTCTATTGGTCTGTCTTGTTTAAACACCTTATCAGTCAAAATAAATAAATGTTGCCATTATATTTATTTGGTAATATTATAATCAATTATCACATGGAACCCTGCAAAAGAGGATAAGACAGAAGTATCGAGTTGGAGCCTGAGAGTCAATGTAAAATGTGTGCATTCGCTGTTGTTTCTTGGATAATTGCAATATAATTATAAGCTTATGTTCATTCACGTTAATTAAAATATTCAGAATTAAAAGAACTCAAGTGCTTATTAAATTCATCCCATATATATTCTCCTTTACTATACGCAAAATAAGTTGATAATTTCGATTTTACTGCCGATTTTCATTATGTCGATAATAATTGAGGTTTATTAGTTTATTAGCATAACTCGAACTTGCTTGCGATTTGTTCAGGATATTTCATTGGCGCGGAGGGGAATGATATCCCATCGAAATGAAATACTCGAAATACTCCTTGTTTTTATTTAACTACGTTTTCAACAACATCGCGCACATGCCAAATTTCGCCAATGGTATCTCATCTGTTTCACTTCGACAAGTAAAATGTTTTCTTTGTTTTTTTCTCTGCATTTAGACAAACATGACCCAACCCAGTTCACCCTCCATAGTGAATTATATTCATTTCAACACAAGAGCTCATCTGTGGCAAACAATGGACACTTTTATTTATTGATGCAACGCTGTAAATTTAATAACAATTTAATGAAACGTCTAAGATGCTGCATGAAGGCTATGGAAAGCTGGAAAATTACTGGCAGTAAATAATTAACTTGAGCTGATGTTCTGTTCACAAAGTTTGACCCTATTTTCCTATCCTTGATGCATTTCAAACATAACCGTTTGGTGAACACTGACTGCAATAACAATTGAAAATCTCTTTTTCAGGGACATTTGAAATTTGCCTTTATAGTTGCCATGAATTGGCACACACACATACATTGCATTTGGCATCATTGAGTTCGTAGTTCATATTGAATTGGCAGAAATGGATGATGTCGCTCTCTTTTCCCTTCACTACATAGACAATGTTTACAATTAGTATGTGTACGATGAGTTGCTTTCGAGGACTTTATCAATTGTGTATTGCTTACCAGCAGCAGTTAAGCCTCTTACGTGCGGTGATCGATAAGCTCATTGGCTGCCGGGGACGGCTTTAATTGAATAAGTAGTGTCCTGTGCGCGGCACTTTGAAGTTTGCACTTTTCATCCTGCGCCTGGACCGGGGGCCATAGCTCCGCACCGGTCTTAGCTGACCTATGCGCACTCTTGGTTGACCCACGCGACCTAAAGTACCCAACAACCTAAAGCCTGTCGACTTTTGCGTAAAGCGTAACTTTGCTGCCGGAAAAGCAGCGGCATTATTGAATTTCCGGCAGCACAACGCACTTACAACACGAGGCACTTGAAGGCATTAATTATGCCACAATGGGCAAAAAGAGTAGGCAAAATGGCAACTTATCCAGGATATTAAAAGGAGCTGTCTGTCAAACGGCCACTAAGCAATGGTGCATAAAATTTATAAGTTGCAGCCCCACTTAGACTGCTTTAAAACCGTTATATAAATGGCTTGTCCTTTAGCTGGAGTGTAAGTGACCCTTCGTTGAATGATGTGCTGTGTTATCCTCGCGAAATCCGAACATTAAAATATTTAGTTGCCAATCCTGACAGTGCGTGGCTGAGAGTCTGATTCGGAGGCTAAGCTAAGCAAACAAGTCAACGTCAACGGGCAGACGAAGGACGACGCAACTAACAAGGATAATAGAACTGTGAGCATGCAAGGGCTTCATCTTTATCGGTTTCCATATTTGCGGTTGTGTGTGGATACCACCACTCTAATAAATTCTTTAAAAAAAATATTGAAATCAAAACACTGAAGGGCAGCAAAAACTTATTTTCCTTTTAACAAACTGACACAAACTTATAGCTATCAATTTATGTGGCTGCCAAGGGCATTTGAACTTGAATATTTCAATAAACTAAGAGAGAGCGCAAAATAAAGTTGCCACTTTCTTAAAAGCCACATTAATATATAAATGTCTTTTCCGGTAGATAAGCTATTCTTCTTAGCGAGTTTTTAAAACAACCATACAGCAAAAATGAAGTTTTACGTTTACCAAGGATTGCTGCTGGCTAATATAATATTTTAATTTTCTTAGACAGTTTTGGTAGGTAAATAAATGTAAAACTTATGTTAGACCTGGAGGTTACCAAATTTACAGAATTCTAGTTTATCTTCTAACTACATGTCAGACATAGGCATTTTATAATTAAATGTCTAAGTTAAAGGTCATAATAAAATTTTACATAGTAATTAATAGTGGAACTGGCATGTTGAAAGCATTTTATTACCCCCACCTTTGCGACAATACAATAGAGCTACAAAACAAAAAAGAAGGAAAATACTATTTTTGACAAGCCGAAGACTATACTGTCTTTTAAACATAGGGCTTACAAATAATAAAGAAAACTTTTTTCCAACCGATTTTTGTTACAGATACAGTATTTCGATATTGATGAGATTTTGCGCTTAGTGAGGTTGGTAAATGCTGATTTTGATTAAGATATTGTGCCTATTTTGCTGCACCTTTAGATCCATAAACTCGCAGTGTTTCTAACAATATTTTAGAAACTTGATTAGTTGGCTCTTGATGCTAATCAAGAATATTCATGTGATCGAAAGTGTGACATAAAAATTAAAACAAACACTACATATAAGGCTAACAGATCATAATAGGATTTACCTCGTAAGTAGGGAGCACAGTTCAGCTCGTAGCAGCAAAGTTTGAATAAGATATGTTAAAAATTTAAAGAGGTTGCTCAGAGATCGATACCTTATTAAATACGACGCGCCCGAGTACAATGCAAAGTTTTCTGACGATTGCTTTAGAACTGGTTAACAAGTTTATATGGTAGACGGACGCGCCCGGACGGACAGCCGGATACAGATATGGCTACATCGACTCGAAGAATTTGCATACGTATTGATGTCAATTTTCTGAGCAAACTTAATAACACATGCTATCTTGATATAAAGTGCTAAAGGTACAATGTAAATTCCATATTAAGAAACGTGTATTCACAAATGCACGAATTAGGTACACGGATATATAAATACAAGCATTTAAAAATATTCAAAAATATTTCATTTGAATGGAGAATCCATCGATATTATGAAACTCACAGAAAGTTCAAATACTTGCCCTCTTTGTAACCACCAAGAGGCAACTCGTCAAAAAAGCATGCATTAGCATACATGAAACAGAAGTGCATCCTTTAAAAGATAGGATTAAGCATTTCCCATGGGAGTTCATTGTAGAAAATTTAAGTAAGAAGGCAGTCCCTTAGCGTAGCATCTCAGCAGCACTGATGACTTTCGTCAAGGATATGCAGATGTGCTACTCTGTTTTTAAATAAAATGCATGCCAAGTGCTCACATAGCGTATGCGCAATATATTTCTGTAATTTTAATGGGCAGGAGGCAAGTGAGAGCAGTGCAGAGCAAGTGGTAACGAAGCGGCAACAGGCAGCTTCAGAACTCAAACAAATTGCTGTCGCACCGATATGCAGAACACTGCATGGGTAACCAACCAGGAAGCGTTATGTCTTTTAAATGTGGTCCAATTTTATTGTACATTTATTTTGACTTTATTTCTAGCCATTTTCTGTGGCTTAACTGGTGCGCCTATTTCATAAATTATTTATTTATTCATTTACAGACGGTTGTTCGTCGATTGTTGAGCGTTTGAGCCCTTGAAGCAAAGCGCAGCCAACTTTTTTAAACTTCAAGCAACTCAAACAGAGACACCAGCGAGAAGCGAGGAACGTGCAACAAGCAGCCAGCAGGCGATGGCATCGCGTCCTGGCAGAGCGCTAGGCAAACACTCGACGACGACGTTGCTGTTGACGCCGCCGATGAGCATTGCCAGTTGATGAGGCTGTGGATAAAGATGAACTCTGACCCGTCGCTTGTTTGCATTGCAAATTGCAATTATGTGAGCGAACGAAAAGTGATTATCATCCGAGCAAGCAAAACAACTTCAAGCGACGTTTTAATCAGCGCAACAGTAAATCGAAATAATGTCAACGCTTAAAGTCCATCACAGTCCAAGCGCTGCCATCAGAGCAGCGGCGTTGTCCACTTCAACCGCAACGACAACAGGAACGGCAACAACAACGAGAAGGCCTACCAAATCGATGGCAATACTTGTAGCTGGTGGTGCAGCCTTAAACGCAACGGCAACGACAACAACAACAGCAATTACTAATAGCAGCAGCAGCAGTGGCAGCGGCAGCAACTTGCTGCTTACTTCAGCAACAAAAGCGCTGAGAGCAACAACAGCAGCATCCACAACTGCAATGACAACATCAACAACGACTTTGCGAACACCATCGCAATTTGTGGAAGCCTCGTTGACTTCGCTGTCATTAACGGCATCATCAACATCATCGTCCGCCATCGCCGCCTCTCCCTCGCTGCCATCGTCTCCAACAACTGCCCTGGAGCTGCTCTCGACCATCGCCAGCAACATAACGGGTAACGCGAATGCCAATATCAGCAGCGTGGTTGAAACCAGCGAACAATTCGCAGATAGTTGGCTGGACATGTCGCTGCTGCTGCTCAAGGGCTTCATCTTTTCGTCAATTATCCTGGCCGCAGTGCTGGGCAATGCATTGGTCATCATTTCAGTGCAACGCAACCGTAAACTGCGGTAAGTGAAGTGAATTTCGCATGATTGCTTAACTAATACGTGCTCAGGCTTAAAAAAAAAGCAGTTGAATAACATTTTTAACGATATACTTTTATGAGAATGGCATAGAAAGGCAATATTGAATAATGAAAGCTCGCAAATAAGAGAGACAATTTCACTTTTCGAATATGAAAATTTGCCTGAGGTTAAATGAAGGGAAACTGCAAATTGACAGTGGGAATACGAAAGCGAGTAACTTAGATTTCTAACTGTGCGATTTTTCGCAGAGAAAGAAAAAGCGAAAGGGCAGATATTGGATGAGTGAAGCAGACATTTCAGAGAAATACTTCAATATTTGCATTTCACGACGCGTGCATTTTACCAACTTAAACAAGTAAGAGGTTCTAGTCGGGAGCTCCCGACTAGGGGATACCCTAAGCCCTCTTATTCCAACACCAAATGCAGCTCGCGCTAATAGATAGAGAGTAGCGGGGAGGTGGCGATAGGTGAAAATGAAAGATATTTGATATATATTTTTATTTTATTTTATTTATTTATTTAAGGTCGACCAAACGAGTGTCTTCCTCATTATTCCGTAGATTATGCATACAATAGATAATGCAATTATATGCTAAAAGCCTAGTTAGATAACACAGTTCTCCAAATAGCATCACCGTCCGATGGAGGTGTTTTAGTTGCCAGTCCGGCCAGCTGTGCCCCTTTTCACAGCTAAATTTGTCAGTGACGCTATTAGAATTTCCTGAAGGTATCCTGAAAGCAACGATTTTATAAGGTGATGCACACTATTATAATTTTTACATAGCACGCAAAAAGGATTGTGCACAGCGTAGTCTGTTGTGCACGTAGACAGGAATAAGGGGCGGTAATTTCTGGTTGCTCTAGACGGAACAGAGAATTGAAGACGCCCTAGCAGAAAAGGAGAATCTACATCACCAATAATCAACTTATGTAGAAGGAAAACACCGAGAATTGTCCTACGGTTGGTTAACGACGGAAGGTTAAGAAGAAGCAGCCTGCTGGAGTAGGATGGCAACCGAAGATGAGGGTCCCAATTTAAACCTCGTAAGGCAACAGAGTTTAGAATCAAAAAGAACGCCTAGATCCCTAACTGTTAGTATACGTTGCAAAGGGGTATTGTCGATTGTATAACTGACAAGATAAGGTGTAGTACGATTAAATGTCATAAACATACACTTTGAACAATTCAGATGCAATTGATTGGCCGAACACCAAAGTTGCATAGCGTTCAAATCGTCTTGTAGACGAGAATGATGTAGGGGATTAGTGTATGATAGAATAAGTTTCACATCATCCGCATACATAAGTACCCGGGCATGTGATATATCCGAGGGGAGATCATTTATAAAAAGAGTAAAGAGTAAAGGTCCAAGTTGACTACCTTGAGGAACACCAGAAGTAACGTGAACTTGTTTAGAGGTAGTCAGCCTCAGCATTACTCTTTGGGTCCTACCTTTTAAATAAGAATTAATCCAAAGCAAAAGAGACGGAGGGAAACCTATTCGGTCAAGTTTAAAAAGTAAAATGTCATGGTGCACAGAGTCAAACGCCTTACTGAAGTCAGTATAAATGACATCAGTTTGCATTTTCGAAAGAAAAGCATCGTTTACCAAGGAAGTAAACTCAAGCAGATTGGTCGTTGTTGACCGATTCTTTACGAATCCATGTTGAACAGGGGAAACAACTGATTTGCAGAAATGCTGCAAATTCGAAGTGATTATTATACCCTGAACCCATTAAAAATGGGTAAAAGGGGTATTATGTTTTTGTGCAAAATCCAAATGTATGTAACAGGCAGAAGGAAGCATCTCCGACCCCATAAAGTATATATATTCTTGATCAGCATCAATAGCCGAGTCGATCTAGCCATGTCCGTCTGTCTGTCCGTCCGTCCGTCCGTCCGTCCGACTTGAAATTTTAGCTGTAGCTGCTCCTAGTGCCTGCGCAGATCGAGTTTGTTTCCGATAATCGATAACTTACTCCGTTTCAAAGTAATCGATAAAAATGTATATCGAAATCCCGTTTTATCGGAAACAAACTCGATCTGCGCGGGCACCAGGAGCACCTACGTCTAAAATTTCTAGCTCTTATAGGTTCTGAGATCCTTGCGTTCATACATACGGACGGACGGACGGACGGACGGACGAAGAGACAGACGGACATGGCTAGATCGACTCGGCTATTGATGCTGATCAAGAATATATATACTTTATGGGGTCGGAGATGCTTCCTTCTGCCTGTTACATACATTTGCACTTTGCACAAATACAATATACCCTTTTTACCCATTTTCAATGGGATCAGGGTATAAAAAGCCAAACTGCAACAGAGAAGCCTTTTGTAAATTATATACATACCCGTTAATTCAATTTAAAGAAGCGAAATGAATAATAATAAACCATGGTGAACCTTAATATGACACACGATGATGGCAAGAAAAAGGCACCCCCGGAGAGAGAGAGAGAGAGAGAGAGAGAGAGAGAGAGAGAAAGAGAGCAAGATAAAAGCACAGCAGTTTAGCATACTATCAAGGGCGATAAAATGTATTAATGGATGTGTGCGTAGGCCAAAATGTCATGAATTTTCCTTAATGGCTGAACTTTATTAATACGTGCCATTTTAACTAACAAATAATTGTGTAATAAATCGATTCTGTATGTCAAAACGTTCTCAATCTAAGCGCTTTTCTTCTTATCATGTCCAATTGCTGTTCTTTGCGTTTAAAGAGAATGTGAACTACAACAAAGACTAGTGATATTCAGAACTCTAAATGAAATCACAATATGTCACAAAATGACATTTGGAGGTGAGGAAAAAAATTAATTTTTTTGCTTATGGGATTAATCGTTATGATCAGTAAAATAATTATTTTAAAATATGAATACAAGTTGATTTTAAATACTTGCTAGGATGTCTTGATCCAGCTTTTAGATTTGACGGTATGAGTTACCGCATAAGCGCGGTATTTACTTTGACTAATTTGGTGTAGGCCCTGAAACAGCTGAGGCGACAGCTGCCTAGTCAGCCGAATGGATTATGACACTCATGGAAATAGTGAAATTTCAGCATAAAGGTTACCTAGCTGCTGGGTCCGCAGCAGGAAAATGGAATGTAATGCAAAGCAATGAGGCCAAATGCCAGTGCGAGGTGCCCGTTACATTGCAATCAAATGCAATGTCATCCGCTTGACATGGGTTCCTCTGTTTGGGCCGCTGTTGGCGGCTTGGGGCTTGTCCGTTGGCAGTTGGTGGTTGGTGACTGGTGGTTTAACTTACCACGATGCTCGTTTAATGTAGCGAATCTTTTTGTCTCATTCCCAGCGTTATCACAAATTACTTTGTTGTGTCATTGGCGATGGCCGACATGTTGGTCGCCCTCTGCGCAATGACATTCAACGCATCCGTGGAGCTGTCTGGCGGCAAGTGGATGTTCGGGCCGTTCATGTGCAATGTGTACAACAGTCTGGATGTTTATTTTTCCACGGCGAGCATACTGCATCTCTGCTGCATATCAGTGGATAGGTGAGTACATACCCCATACCACTCCTAGCCCTGCTGCCCAGCGGCAGCGTAAAACACGTATCTAAAACGCCAATGCATGTAGCTGGAGGCGCTTAAAATAGAACCTCCATTAATCTTGCCTCCTGTAGCCGCAATCTCGTTCTCAATACAAAGCACTGCGCGTTGCGAATGAGAAACGATTAATTACTGTGAAAGGCGCGCACATCAAAAGCAAACATTAAACCGGGGCGTATGATGAATGCGACCCAAATGATTTGCACACAGCCAATGGGTCGCTTGGCTTGTGGGTACCCACTTACGCCTCCTGGCCCCGCCCTACAGCCTGCAACTGTTAATTGGAGCTGTGGCCTAAGCGAAAGCACCAACAGCTGGGACGCAAAACTGGGCAAAAAACAACAATGGTGAATGCCCAGTGGCCACTCGAGCCTTTGTTTGTCTGTTTTAATTAATTTATATTTCACACACCTTTCAAAGGCTCCGGCAAAACACGCAAACACACGAAACACAAAACAGAAGAACAACAAGAAAAACAAAGAGAACGTGAAAGGAATTGAACCAAATTAATTAATGTTTCTCATTGAAATTCCCGTGAAACTTCGATAAACAAAAGATTCATAAATTATGAATGGGCATCGTGTATAAGTAACCAGAGTGATTTCTCACTTGATCAGCTTAAGTTTAAAAGGTGCAGTTTTACTTGCAGTTTTAGCCTGCAATTTTAATAATACAGCATACGCTCTTTGAAAAATTCAAATTACTGAATGGCCCACATCATCTCTCATCCTGACTGATTGGTGATCTATGCACAGCCCAAACCGTAAGAGCTAGGAAGCTGAAATTTTCACTGTAGTTACCTTATGTGATGAAGGGGCACGTTAAGACAGGGTTTCGGGAAACTCCACCCGCATTTGTGGAAAAATAGCAAAAAACGTCTGTGAGAAACTTTTTTGTTTGACCAGTCGGCTTCAAAAACATTTTCAAAGACCTTTGTCAAAATTCATCTGATGGGTATTTCACACTTTTTGGAAAATCCACCCCTCCTTGGTGGAAATGGGGGTCAAGGATTTGGTGGGTGAAGGTTCGCGCTCAAATTCATTTCCAAGGATCTATATGAAAAATCATTTGAGACGTATTTCACATTTTTCGCAAAATCAAAGCTTTCTCCGTCAAAAATCCGATCGGTCTCAAACTTACATTCAAAGCCCTACAAAAGAACATAATGAATGCGGGTTTCAGCTGGTGTAGAAATTCCTTTCGAGACTGTGGTAATTCCCATAAACTTTGATGTTTACCCGTTCGTCTTAAAAATCAATTTCAAATGCGCTCTTCATGAATGATAAATAGGGGGTGAATATATCTCTTTTTTTTAGCACAAAACTTGGCACGGGCAAGGCGAGTAATATCCGCTATTTTTTTAATTAAGTGTAAATAGTAAAATTTATATAAGCCTCTGGCCCTGTTAGTATCACGTGGGTGAAAAATGGGCTTAAATAGCTTAGTAGTTTGCAGCTACGGAAGCCAGATATAAGCAGAAACTTTTAGCCATGTTAATTTACATATTTCAGTAATCGAAATACCTTTACTTTTCATATTAAGAGTATAGAAATAACCTTACCAGGATCAAAGTACATATTTATGTTTTACTAATTTGGTTTGAATTTCCGAGCATGGTTAATACAAGGTCAAGTCGGTTTAGCTTACTTTCCTAACGAGTAATACTTAACGAGTCCCGGCGCACATGATTTAAATTACCTGACTTTCCAATATGTCTAACTCTCCACCCCTTTGAGAGGCTTAAGTCAGTCATATTGTTTTATTCGTAGCCAGATCCAAGCCATATCAATCCATTCGTTAATTCATTTTCGTAAACTGTTTTTTTTTTGGGCTGCCACAACAGGTACTATGCAATAGTGCGCCCACTGGAGTATCCATTGAATATGACACATCGCACTGTATGCTTTATGCTCGCCAACGTGTGGATATTACCCGCCCTTATTTCGTTTACACCTATTTTCCTGGGCTGGTACACAACGGTCGAGCATTTGCGCGAGATTTCCCTGCATCCAGATCAATGTTCATTTGTGGTTAACAAGGCCTACGCACTCATCTCCAGTTCAGTGAGCTTCTGGATACCAGGCGTTGTCATGCTGGTTATGTACTGGCGCATTTTTAAGTGAGTGACATTCAGTACCTGAATGCCTGCACCTGAAATTATTATTCATTTGCATCTTGCGGTTTCTTGCTTCCAGGGAGGCTGTGCGTCAGCGCAAGGCATTAAGCCGCACCAGCTCCAACATTCTTCTGAACAGCGTTCACATGGGCCACACCCAGCAGCCCACCAATCTCAGCTACTTACATCCCAGCGACTGCGATCTTAATGCAAAATCCGCACGAGAGGAGACGAATAGTGCTCTCAGCAATTTGGAGGTATGTATAAATAATAAATGCATTCCACAGTTCAATTTCAAACTAGAGATCTGAGAATTTGGTTATATAATATGTAGGGTTTAAAGATTCAAAAGCTTTTATGTGATTTCAGCAATAACTGAATTATTTGTAACTTTTGCATTCGCAATAAATATAAAATTACATAGAACTACGTACGCAACGACAAATGCAAAATTTAATCGATATTGAAACCGATTCGGGTTCCTGCGAAATATATTATTATTTTGACCGGTTTTAATACATATTCTTAAAGTGCGTGTATCCAAATGCTAAATTTAATTGATGTTGATACCGATTCGGATTTCTGCAAAATATTTTATTACTTTAAACTGTTTATACCCTGAACCCATTGAAAATGGGTAAAAGGATATAGTGTATTTGTGCAAAATGTAAATGTATGTAACAGGCAATAGGAAGGATCTCCGACCCCATAAAGTATATATATTCTTAATCAGCATCAATAGCCGTGTCTGTACGTCTGTACGTCTGTCCGTCTGTCCGTCTGTCCGTCCGTTCGTCCGTCCGTATGTATCAATGCAAGGATATCAGAACCTATAAGAGCTAGAGACTTAAAAAAGCTGTAGGTCCTCCTAGTGCCTACGCAGATCGAGTTTGATATTCTATAACTTGCCCCGTTTCCAAGTAATCGATAAAAATCGATATCGAAATCCTGTTCTTTAAGCAATTTTGGTAAATAATGAGAGCTAAAGTCACCAAACTTGACATGTATCTTCTAGAACAGTATATATATCTGCATTTGGTGTTGGAAAAAAAGGGTTCAGGGTATCCCCTAGTCGGGAGCTCCCGACTAGAACCTCTTACTTGTTTTTTTTTTGGCTGGTGTTTACACTTACAGAGGGTATTTTAATTTTGTTATGAAACGTGTAACGCATAGAAGACTTTATAAAGTATTCGTATATTCTTGATCAGAACAACAGCCGAATCGATAAACTTATCTCTCAGATGTAACCCTTAAGCATGAAATTTTGTAGGTAGTTCATTTTCGGAACCAGTCAGATCGGCCAACAATATATCGACCGAAAATTTTGTTGTTTTTAATATGCATTAACTTCGGACTACTATATCATATATAGCTATATACATATATACTAGTTCTATAGGAAGAATAGGTCGAAAAATTAGCTTTTTATGAAACGTTTTTCTGTTTTTATAATATTGGTATCAAAAGCTCAAAAAGCTTTCCATTCATCTCACATATAGGCAAAACCAATTGGCCATATGTATGTCTAAAAGGGTATCTAATCTTTGGCATGACGAAGTTGTCCGTTCTTTTTTGTTTTATTAATTATTATTTATTATTTACATATTTATTTCGAATTTATTTGCTACTGGTATATCAAATTATACTAACTATTTTTTTATCAGTTTCTATTTTTATCTACGATCATCTCTTTGATAATAAGTAAATTTTGTGATGTAGATACTTGCATGTGGTTTTTGTGTGTGTTGGCAATGGTATTTCTGCGTGCTCCAGTGTAGTGGCGCTTGAAGCAATATCACTTTGGTTGAGTTTAAATAAACAGCCCAAAAGTAGGCCATGTATATCCAGTCAAGGTATTGTACTTGCTTACCCTGATTATCTATAAAATAAAATAAAATATATGAAATTTTTAATATTGTTTAAATCAAGCAATATCAATTTTTAATTTTTTTTCTCATATTTTGTTCGCTTATAAACTCGGAGGTTTTTGAAAAAGCAAGTTCTTTTGAATATCGTTTAGTAGATCTCGCCATCTATGGCTCAACCCGGGCGTGATATCGCTTGTAACGAGTGAAAGATAAAAGTAGTAGAGGAATGTTAATCTGAGAATTAGAAATGGCGTCTGTCCTGGTGTCACTGTAAAAAGCTTTCCCTAAGGCAATCGGAGCTCAGATCTTTCTTTTACCTTCTGTCCACCGTGGAGAAAGGTTGACCCAAAAACAGAAAAAGTGAGAAAGTGCGCCTACTTACAATCGCGCTTAACCTCTGGAGAAACAGTATTTCCTGAAGTATAATTTTTAATAGAAGTAATTTCAAAATATCTAAGTGCGCGTATCGATGAACCACTTCTCAGCCGCCAGTTGGCCGCAATAATTAAGTGAAGCATAAACTAAATTAAAGAAAAAAGTGCCAGACCCAATCAGGGGTAAGTTAGATTTTTTTGACCCAAAAGGCAAAAGAACTTATATTTCGACCTGTCTATTGCAGGTAGGGCGCTTCGTAATATTCTCATAAACAAAGTATATTGAGATATTATAGTCTTTCGACTTTCTGCAATTAGCAGCGGCAAACATTTCTTTTTTTCGCCGGCCGTGCCAAAAATATACAGAGCACCGGTATTGTCATCATTAATTCGCCTTGTCGCCAACAGCTTAATCAGCTGCGTCCAGTTTTATCGCATCTCGTCAAATCTCGTTCGTTCTCCCTCGCCTGCTCAAAAATGGGAGTTCGAAAGACGAATAAGTAAGAGACGATCGCCGTCGCCGAAACTCCAAAATTAGTTGGAAATCGATCCCTGGTGGCTGACGTCGTCAGAAGCAGCTGCATTTATCTTGTTCGCGCAATCGTTTTCTTTATATCTAAGTGAACCGGAACCATGTTTTTTTTTGTAAAGTACTAATTTTTTTCTGGAAAAATGAATAATTAGCGTAGCTAATAGAGAAAAAGTAAAAATCTGAGAAAAAGTCCTATTGTGAACGTCATGGGCGTAGTCAAGTCGCCTTAAGCGCACAATATTAATATTACAATAGTTATGTGCGAGTTTTTTTTTTTCGGCAAAAGAGTGCAACCGCATGGTCAAATTTTTATTCAGCATTTTTTTCCTTTAACTCGGTTTTTTTTTTTGCCCTACATATTCTTTCCATCAGCCTATATTCTTTACTCTCCCTCTCTCCTTTCGTGCTCCGAAATTCGGATCGACATATTGCTGGTGAGAGCCAGAATTTTTTTTTTATTCGAAAAGCAACGAATAGAGAGAAAGAGAGAATGCAAGTCGCGTAAAGTAAGAAAGAAAACAGTTTTTATCTAACGCCTTCTTTTTTCTTGTAAATTTTTTTTTGTGTGCAATTCGAAGTGATTTTTTTTTCAGCATTACATCGATGGAAGCGCTTTCGGAGATGGAGTGAATGTATGTAAGTGAAGCAAAACTCTTAAATTTTATTTTTTCTTCGCACTTAATTTATGAGATAAAGAGAATGGCCTAATAAAAAAAAAAAACTTTATAAATTGAATAATTTTATGCCGCGTTAAAGAGAAAACGAATTGTTAAAGAGAACACTTTAAGAGAGTAATCTAGTTTCAAGTGAGCGATAAAGCCTTTGCTAAATGAGAAAAAAAATGTAAATGAATTTTTTTTGCCGAACAAAAAAAAAAAAAGGAAAAAATTTTTTTTTGCTTTACCAATTCGGGTCGGAGACCAAATTAGATCCTCGCCTAGAAAAATTCTTTATCCATGTGTAAGATAAGTCTTGTATTATTTTTTCTTTTTTTCTATTATTAAAAATGTATAATGGCTAAGCCAAATTTCGATTTAATTTCACGATTCACCACAAAAATAAATATGTGTAACGAACTTACAATTATGTGCTAAATTGCCTTATTTATGTTGGAGCCATGCGTCGTCGGAATGTTAGGGTAATTTAATCTGTGTTGTTTTAGGGATCACCGACCATTTGTCTGGTCGAGCGGCCCCGGTGATCATGGTAGGGTGGGCAACCGCTGTCGCATTGACACCAGCGCAGCATAACAGCAACATATACAGCTACAGTCCCTAACCAGTCTAGTACAATTTTCTATAGCTCTGTCGATTTTTCTTAACCCCCGTAATTTTGTTTGTGCAATCGATCTGGACATCTTAATAGCACGCGAATTTTAATATATAATTATAAAAGCTTGCGAGTAAGTAGCTTAGCCCTTTCTTAGTCAACTCACCCCAGCCGACTTCACTGTGCCGGAACCAGCGCGTGCTCCGCTAGACGCTACACGGACATCAGCTCGCTTACATACGTTGTATGTTACAATATTATATCTTATATTTATATATTTGGCGCCCAACTTAGGGGCCCGAAGCAGCCACTCTGGCTGGTCCCGACTGATAAACCCTTTCATTTGTCAACAATACCTGACAATACACAGCCAGATCGATTTGCTTCTTCACTACCCATTGTCCTGTTATTGGCATCAGCTACAGCTTTGAATTAGTGTAACTGCCAAGACTTATTATAGCGAATAACACATGTTTTGTTTAGAGTAACTGGATGCGTTTTAACTTTAAAATGTTATAACTCCGTGATCTATAATTACAAAATAATGTAAATCCCAGTATGATTGGTTGGTCGTGCGTAGTAGACTTTGGATATTTGTTTTACGCGGAGAAATGTGCAGCGGCAATTCCGTTTACTCATACACCGATTCAATTATACCCTTATGTTGTTCTATGGATTTAACGCTACTTTCATATTAAGTCGTTACCTAGGCAACGGCTATCCCTTGCATCCTAATCTTTTATTTCCTAATGAGAGAATTTCTGGAGCCTTACTGACTTGTGTATACCAAGTGGATCAAACTGTTGTCTTTCGCCATTTTGATCTCGTACTTGGTTACATCATAAAAGTAAGCCGGATCTCAACCTAACCATTATCTTGTGTTGAGAAAGCAAAGAAGATATTAGTTATTGCTGGAGTCAAGTGTACTTGGTGTAGAACTAGCACTTGCCGCTTAATTATTAAATTCGCGGTTTCTCATCCCTACACTCTTCCTTGTACTAGCTGATCAGTTATGCAGCTGATGCAGATTATAACCTTTCATGAAAACGACTGCATGGCATCCACACATTTTTATGAAATATTGTTCTATATTTTCGATCTGTTTATCGATTTTGCATTATATTTTTTTTAATAATTTTAGTTCTTGTTAGTATTTTTTTTTAAGCGTAGGTCGAAAATGTCAATACATCGCAGTTGCGAAAACTTAGCAGCTGCTTCGATTAATA
Source organism: Drosophila ezoana (assembly GCA_035045725.1). NCBI lineage: Eukaryota > Metazoa > Arthropoda > Insecta > Diptera > Drosophilidae > Drosophila > Drosophila ezoana. Next base: position 433,684 of record JAWNOU010000163.1, read on the forward strand.
AGGAACAGTGCTATATTTGCCTTAAAACGATTGAGTTTTCGACACAATTAGTAGCTACCAGCTACGAGCACACATTCCATCGTGCATGCTATAATACTAGGGTAGGCAAGAAAAATATTTGTCCTGTTTGCAAAACAACAATTTCACCGTCTAACCCAAGTGTGGTAGACGACGCCCTCGCAAAGCAACCGTCGATAGTTACTATGCCAATTGGAACCCGAAGTCAAGGGCCCCCAGAAGAGATTTTGTCCCAAGGCGCCATGTCGAAGAATCCTCGTCCGCAAAGTGTTCCGCCTTTGGCAGCCGAGCCAGATGCATGCTCTCGTATATCCCCCACGGTAAGCGAAATACAGCAGTCAATTTCTGATTCAATGGCAGCAGCCACAGAAAGACAAACAGCCTCCCTGACCCAAACGTTACAGTCAGGATTCCAAAATCTTTTGTCTGCTTTTACAGCTCAATTAGGCAGATCCACAGCTCAGCAACCAACTTCGAACATGAGTACTGTCGATCATCCTCAGCCTATACCGGCTAATTCTATACGAAACGAGTCTAGAACTAGGAGTTCTCCAATGTTAGAGAACTTGCGTCCAGACCGACTTAGCCAAATAATAAGTAACTGGAAACTTAGATTTTCTGGTCGATCGGGCATGGGTATAGAGGAGTTTATCTATCGCGTTGAGGCGTTAACAGCCGAGACACTAGATGGAAATAATGAGTTGTTGGCTCGTCATATAAGCCATCTATTTGAAGGCAGCGCTTACGAGTGGTTCTGGCGCTACCATAAGAGTGTCCCTATTATCGTATGGTCGGAATTATGTGTCGCTTTACGTATTCAGTTCAAAGAAGAGCGAACTGATGTTGACATACGTGCGGCAATTGATCGTCGTAAACAAAAAGAGGGTGAGTCTTTCGATGACTTTTACGATGCAATTATTATAATGACCGACAAACTGTCCCGACCCCTATCGAATTCCTCCTTGCTGGAATCGTTGCGCTCTAATTTGCTGCCAGAAATACAGCACGAGCTCCTATATGAGCCCATACATTCTATCGCGCAACTTAGACATTTAGTGCGAAAGCGGGAAGGTTTTTTTCAGTCAATCTCTAAAGCTAGAGTGTTTGCACCCCGCCCTGCGCCTCGACGCTCCCTGCACGCTATAGAAGTACAAACTGAAAGCGAAACAGAGCCAGATGTGTTAGACGCGCTCGATAATGATGTATCAGCCATCAATCTAGTCTGTTGGAACTGCAGGAAATCTGGCCATCGGTACCAAGATTGTGTCGCTGAACGCAAAGTTTTTTGCTATGGCTGTGGTCAGGCAACCACTTACAAGCCAACTTGTGCCAAGTGTAACAATGTGCCAAAAAACTACCTGTCTCGTGTACCATTGACCGGTACACGCAAACCAGTTGCATCCAAGGCAACAAATACCGACTAGAGGGAGAAGTAGAATCCTCTAGTCAATCTTTACCTGACTTGTCCTTTAACCCAGAATTTACCTTACATACTCGTTTGCAATCTCAATCTGTTAAAAAAATACTTCTGTAAGTCGCAAGACATTACGAGCGCGCTTACCTCGAATAAATTTCTTTAAACGATGTAAGATCGAGAAACAAGCTCTCGTGTCAGCGATCATGTGCACCGATTCAAGGCCTTACGCTGAAGTTACCGTATTGGGAAAAACGGTAACAGGATTATTGGATACGGGTGCGTCGATAAGTTGTTTTGGTGGGAGTTTCGCTGTGGAAGTAATGAATACGAATGCACTGTATAAATCGATTACTTCACAGGTGAAAACCGCCGATGGAAAAACCCAACAAATATTGGGACGGTTACGCACAGAAGTTTATTATGGCAGAAAGGTTAAACGAATTACTTTTTATATAGTCCCTTCTCTTGTTCAACCGCTTTATTTGGGCATAGACTTTTGGTCAACGTTTGAGCTGTTGCCTCCATGTTTGTTAAGGCCAGCCTTGCAGCCAAGTATTGCATGCATTGAGGATCCGCTGCGAGCTTTAACTGCACACCAACAGCAACGTCTTACAGAAAGTGTGAAACTATTTCCGTCATTCGCGGAAAAAGGGTTAGGAAAAACCACCTTACTGTCTCATGTCATAGATGTAGGGAACGCAATTCCTATCAAACAACGACACTATGCCGTATCTCCTGCAAGGGAGAAATTAATGTTCGAAGAAATTGATCGTATGCTTTCCCTTGGTGTTATTGAACAATCTGAAAGTTCTTGGTCTTCCCCAGTAGTACTCGTTTGTAAACCAGGAAAGGTTCGTCTCTGTATTGATTGCAGAAAAGTTAACGAGGTTACTCGAAAGGATGCTTATCCGATGCCCCTAATTGATGGAATTATTAGTCGTCTTCCTAAGGCTGTATATATTACAAGTCTCGACTTAAAAGACGCTTATTGGCAAATACCCTTAGAGCCCAGTTATCGTGACAAAACAGCGTTTGTAGTACCAGGTAGACCCCTTTACCAATTAACGGTAATGCCATTTGGTTTGTCTAACGCTCCTGCTACGATGTCCAAATTGATGGACAGAATAATTCCAGCTTACTTAAGAAACGAAGTGTTCATATATTTAGATGATCTTCTTATAGTGTCTGATACATTCGACCGTCATCTTGCCGTGCTAAGTGAACTAGCGGGAAGAATAAAGGATGCCGGGTTGACAATTAACGTCGAAAAAAGCAAGTTTTGTCTTAAGGAAGTTAATTATCTTGGTCATGTTGTTGGTCAGGGTATTATTCGGATGAATGCTGATAAAATAACTGCCATTACCGAGTATCCAGCGCCTCGCTCGCTTAAGCAATTGCGTCGTTTTCTCGGTATGACTGGGTGGTACCATAAGATCATTCGAAATTACGCTTCTATAGTTTCGCCATTGACTGACGCCCTGACAACTCGGAAAAAGTTTGAATGGTCAGAAGCGGCAGAGCAAGCTTTCCAGGCGCTTAAAACTGAAATGTGCAAGGCCCCTGTGTTGCATACACCTAACTTTGAAGCTCCCTTCTACATACATTGTGATGCTAGTCACACTGGTGTGGGTGGTGTTCTCGTTCAAATAAATGATACAGGTGACGAGGTCCCCATAGCATTTATGTCGCGGAAGTTGAACAAGTGCCAACGTAATTATTCAGTTACGGAGAAGGAATGTCTAGCAGCAATTCTAAGCATCCGCAAGTTTCGAGCTTACGTCGAAGGCCATCCATTTACTGTTATTACCGACCACGCATCCCTTAAATGGCTCATGAATCAAGCAGATCTCAGTAGTCGTCTAGCTCGGTGGGCTCTCAAGCTTCAAGGATATACATTCTCTATACAACATAGGAAGGGCAGTAAAAATATTGTACCAGATGCTTTATCCCGTACTCACACGGAGGATTTATCGGCTTTAGATGTTGATGACTTTATTGATATGCAGTCTCCATATTTTAAATCCCAGGGCTATGAGTTGTTGAAGTCTAAAGTTTTGCAGAATCAGACTCAAATGCCGGACGTCAAAGTTATCGATGGCTTTATTTATCGAAGGTCCGAGCATGCCTCAGGAGACAGAGTTGCCGATGACATGGTTTGGAAATTATGGCTACCCAAAGAGTTGGTTCCCTATGCCTTGAAATTAGCTCATGATGATCCCTTAGCGTCGCATTGTGGAATGAATAAGACACTAGAGCGATTACGACGATATTATTATTGGCCAAATTTAGTTTCAGACGTAAAAGAGTATATTAATAAATGTGAAATTTGCAAAGCGACTAAACATCCGAATCGGGTTTTGAGACCTCCTATGGGAAAAAGTGGAGAAACTTGGACCGTATCCCCGTTCCAAGGCTGGTCATATTGGCATATTTATTATGCTGGACCATTTCACAAAGTTTCCTTTTTTGAAACCTGTTCGCAAACTGACCGCAGATGCTATTCTACCGTTTTTGGAACAAGAGTTGTTTCACTGCTTCGGGGTTCCAGAAGTGATTGTGTCGGACAACGGTGTTCAATTTAAATCACAAATATTTAACGATTTACTTCGAAAGTATTCGGTACACCACTCGTACACTGCAGTTCACGCACCTCAAGCTAACGCATCCGAGCGTGTCAATAGATCTGTTATAGCAGCCATGAAAGCTTATATAAATCCTAATCAGTCTAATTGGGATGAAAAACTCAGCAGTATCTGCTGTTCACTGCGATCCAGTTGGCATTCAGCTGTTACTCATAGTCCGTATCGTTTGGCTTTTGGTCAGAATATGATTACCAATGGGTCAACATATAAATTATTACGGGACTTGAATTTATTGGAAGATCGAACAGTGCAATTTAGTAGAGATGATTCCTTTGATTTAATGAGAAATCAGGCTGCCAAAGCTACGCAAAAGCAGCACTTACGAAATGAAAACTCCTACAATCTACGCTGTAGTCCAGTATTGTTTACTGTAGGACAAGAAGTTTTTCGTAGGAACTTCCAACAGAGCAACTTCTCTCTAGGTTTTAGTGCTAAGCTAGCTCCTACTTTTATCAAGGCAAGAATACGACGTAAGCTTGGTAATAGTTACTATGAGTTGGAGAACCTCCAAGGGCAGTTCGTGGGAAAGTACCATGCGAAAGACATCAAACAATAATTAAATGGTGTAAAATATTCGCTCCAAGCGCGAATCGCACTTTGGTGGTTTCGAAAAAAAAATTTTTTAAACCCCACAAAGTCCGATTTTGGCGGGGGGGAATTGTAGTGGCGCTTGAAGCAATATCACTTTGGTTGAGTTTAAATAAACAGCCCAAAAGTAGGCCATGTATATCCAGTCAAGGTATTGTACTTGCTTACCCTGATTAGCTATAAAATAAAATAAAATACATGAAATTTTTAATATTGTTTAAATCAAGCAATATCAATTTTTAATTTTTCTTCTCATATTTTGTTCTCTTATAAACTCGGAGGTTTTTGAAAAAGCAAGTTCTTTTGAATATCGTTTAGTAGATCTCGCCATCTATGGCTCAACCCGGGCGTGATATCGCTTGTAACGAGTGAAAGATAAAAGTAGTAGAGGAATGTTAATCTGAGAATTAGAAATGGCGTCTGTCCTGGTGTCACTGTAAAAAGCTTTCCCTAAGGCAATCGGAGCTCAGATCTTTCTTTTACCTTCTGTCCACCGTGGAGAAAGGTTGACCCAAAAACAGAAAAAGTGAGAAAGTGCGCCTACTTACAATCGCGCTTAACCTCTGGAGAAACAGTATTTCCTGAAGTATAATTTTTAATAGAAGTAATTTCAAAATATCTAAGTGCGCGTATCGATGAACCACTTCTCAGCCGCCAGTTGGCCGCAATAATTAAGTGAAGCATAAACTAAATTAAAGAAAAAAGTGCCAGACCCAATCAGGGGTAAGTTAGATTTTTTTGACCCAAAAGGCAAAAGAACTTATATTTCGACCTGTCTATTGCAGGTAGGGCGCTTCGTAATATTCTCATAAACAAAGTATATTGAGATATTATAGTCTTTCGACTTTCTGCAATTAGCAGCGGCAAACATTTCTTTTTTTCGCCGGCCGTGCCAAAAATATACAGAGCACCGGTATTGTCATCATTAATTCGCCTTGTCGCCAACAGCTTAATCAGCTGCGTCCAGTTTTATCGCATCTCGTCAAATCTCGTTCGTTCTCCCTCGCCTGCTCAAAAATGGGAGTTCGAAAGACGAATAAGTAAGAGACGATCGCCGTCGCCGAAACTCCAAAATTAGTTGGAAATCGATCCCTGGTGGCTGACGTCGTCAGAAGCAGCTGCATTTATCTTGTTCGCGCAATCGTTTTCTTTATATCTAAGTGAACCGGAACCATGTTTTTTTTGTAAAGTACTAATTTTTTTCTGGAAAAATGAATAATTAGCGTAGCTAATAGAGAAAAAGTAAAAATCTGAGAAAAAGTCCTATTGTGAACGTCATGGGCGTAGTCAAGTCGCCTTAAGCGCACAATATTAATATTACAATAGTTATGTGCGAGTTTTTTTTTTTTTCGGCAAAAGAGTGCAACCGCATGGTCAAATTTTTATTCAGCATTTTTTTCCTTTAACTCGGTTTTTTTTTTGCCCTACATATTCTTTCCATCAGCCTATATTCTTTACTCTCCCTCTCTCCTTTCGTGCTCCGAAATTCGGATCGACATATTGCTGGTGAGAGCCAGAATTTTTTTTTTTATTCGAAAAGCAACGAATAGAGAGAAAGAGAGAATGCAAGTCGCGTAAAGTAAGAAAGAAAACAGTTTTTATCTAACGCCTTCTTTTTTCTTGTAAATTTTTTTTTGTGTGCAATTCGAAGTGATTTTTTTTTCAGCATTACATCGATGGAAGCGCTTTCGGAGATGGAGTGAATGTATGTAAGTGAAGCAAAACTCTTAAATTTTATTTTTTCTTCGCACTTAATTTATGAGATAAAGAGAATGGCCTAATAAAACAAAAAAACTTTATAAATTGAATAATTTTATGCCGCGTTAAAGAGAAAACGAATTGTTAAAGAGAACACTTTAAGAGAGTAATCTAGTTTCAAGTGAGCGATAAAGCCTTTGCTAAATGAGAAAAAAAATGTAAATGAATTTTTTTTGCCGAACAAAAAAAAAAAATAGGAAAAAATTTTTTTTTGCTTTACCAATTCGAGTCGGAGACCAAATTAGATCCTCGCCTAGAAAAATTCTTTATCCATGTGTAAGATAAGTCTTGTATTATTTTTTCTTTTTTTCTATTATTAAAAATGTATAATGGCTAAGCCAAATTTCGATTTAATTTCACGATTCACCACAAAAATAAATATGTGTAACGAACTTACAATTATGTGCTAAATTGCCTTATTTATGTTGGAGCCATGCGTCGTCGGAATGTTAGGGTAATTTAATCTGTGTTGTTTTAGGGATCACCGACCATTTGTCTGGTCGAGCGGCCCCGGTGATCATGGTAGGGTGGGCAACCGCTGTCGCATTGACACCAGCGCAGCATAACAGCAACATATACAGCTACAGTCCCTAACCAGTCTAGTACAATTTTCTATAGCTCTGTCGATTTTTCTTAACCCCCGTAATTTTGTTTGTGCAATCGATCTGGACATCTTAATAGCACGCGAATTTTAATATATAATTATAAAAGCTTGCGAGTAAGTAGCTTAGCCCTTTCTTAGTCAACTCACCCCAGCCGACTTCACTGTGCCGGAACCAGCGCGTGCTCCGCTAGACGCTACACGGACATCAGCTCGCTTACATACGTTGTATATTACACCAGGCTTATTCGTTTCACTTCTTCGGGGACCAGTGGAATTTTGAGTTAATTGTTGATTACACTGTTTTTAACGTAATAGGGGGAGTTATCCAGCCTGCGCAGAAATATTTACTACTGAGCTATCCATTTTCAGGAGTAATTATACCCTGAACCCATTGAAAATGGGTAAAAAGGCTATATTGTATTTGTGCAAAGTGCAAATATATGTAACAGGCAGAAGGAAGCATCTCCGACCCCATAAAGTATATATATTCTTGATCAGCATCAATAGCCGAGTCGATCTAGCCATGTCCGTCTGTCTGTCCGCCTGTCTGTCCGTCCGTCCGTCCGTATGTATGAACGCAAGGATCTCAGAACCTATAAGAGCTAGAGACTTGAAATTTTAATTGTAGGTCCTCCAGGTGCCCGCGCAGATCGAGTTTGTTTCCGATAAACGATAACTTGCCCCGTTTCTAAGTTCTCGATACAAATTTATATCGAAATCCCGTTTTTTAAGCAATTTTGGTAAATAATAAGAGCTAGAGTTACCAAACTTGACATGTAGCTTCTAGAATTGTATATATATGTATATATCAAGAATCTTTCATTTTTAACCTACCACCACCTCCCCGCTACACTCTATCTATGAGCGCGTGCTGCATTTGGTGTTGGAATAAGGGGGTTCAGGGTATCCCCTAGTCGGGAGCTCCCGACTAGAACCTCTTGTTTTACTTTTTAATCACAGTGCTTAAGTTCTGAGCCCCATATTCATTTTTCTTAACTATTATGGGACCTATTATATCATATGATAAAATATTAGTATAAACTAACCTTCACAGGAGACCTTTTATGAGTTTACTTGAATGTACTTTAATCGGCTTCACAGGACATGCTACAGACGGCCACTGATGAGGACGACGATAAGGACGAGTGCGATGAACTGCGTGTGCCATCGCCGCCACCGCGTCGCCTCAGCCGCAGCAGCATCGACCTGCGTGACCTTGAACAGGAGCGTTATGAGAAGGTTACGCACACGGACAGCGCCCCATCCATGATTGCGCTGCAGCAGCAGCAGCCAGTTCTCGACCAGCTGCAGGCACCGGTGCCTGTGTTCAATCCGCAGATTTGGGGTGAAACCCTAGCAAAGAAGACACCTCAGTCAGCAACAGCAACATTTCAGCAGCAACAGAGCCTGACAAGTGGCAGCGGCAACAGCGAGCCAGAGCCGGAATCAACGGCCTATCGCGTGTTTGGCCTGAACAGCGATGATAGCGAGACGAATGACCATTATGACACACACTTGCCACTGGCCGAGGACAACAAAGAGTTGAAGCGACTCATCGAGGATAATTATTTGTACTTCAAAAAGCAAACGAGCGCTGCGGGCGGCAAATATGCCGCACAGAGCGAATCCGATTTTATACGACTGAAGGCAGGAGCTGCGGCCAGCGGGCACAAAGCACTTGCCGCAAGCGACTCGGAATTTATGCGCACCATTAGCGAATCGAAGGCACCCGATCAGCTGCCCGGCAAGGAGAAGGGTTTCAATTTCATGTCGCTGCTGGCCAAAACGAAGCGCTCTAGCGCCGAGTGCTTTGCCCTCGAACGGAAACGACGGCAGGCCAACTCCGAGGGCTCCAGTTTCTTTAGACGCTCGCGTAATCGCAAGCTATCACATAGCTATAATGGAGGCGCCGGCAGCAGTGGCAGCGGCGGCGCCAAGGAACGCAAACTTGAGCAGCGGGCGCGACAGCACAGCGACACCGACTCGACGCCCAACAAGCCGGACATACTGCTGGATATAAACGTGCTCAGCGAGCAGAACGCGGCGAGTGCAGCGGATGGCAATGGGCTACAGCTAATCGACTTTAGCAGCGATGCGGTTGCCGGCGTGAGCGTCACTGATGATGAGCTAGCCCAGCTGGCCGATTGCTTTGCCGAGTCACCTAAGCAGCCAGCAACACCGCCGCCATCGCTGTCACCGCCGGAGCTGCCCGAGCAAAGTGGCATGCTAATTACGAACAGCTCGGAGCTGGCCGAGATCTTTCGCTCGCTGAGCTTTCCCTTGGGCGAGCAGTCCAAGTCCAGGCGTCAGGCGGCGCCGCAGCGCATGAGCACGCTGAGCGATCAGGTGTGCCCCAACTATATGATGTCCCCACCGAATACGCCAGCAGCTGTGAGCGTAGCCGTTGCGACTGCTAATTCATCGCAATCGGCGTCCATCAACGTGTACTTCTTGTCGCCGCCGCCGCACGCGGCTGGCTACACGCCAAGTGACACATCCACCGTATCACTGGACGTCGTCACCACACTGCCTGTGCCGCAGCCAGGGACAGCTGCACAGCACCAGCAGCAGCCACCCAACATATCACCCAAGCCCGAAATCATACTCGACTCCACACTCTCGCCAGTAGACGGCAGCGAAGGCCACGGACTGGCCGAGCACAAGGATATCACCTCACCCCTGCTGAAGCGCAAAGATAGCGCCACCGACACGGATGTGGGCGCTTCCGGCGGCCGACAGCGCTTTCTCACTGGCTACGAGGGTATTCAGAGCATGCGGAAACGACAAGCGTCGGTGGTCACCTATGATGTAAACGTTATCAACTTCTCCCAGGAGGAAAGCGACAGTCGCAGCTACATTCCTATGGGTCGCGTCTCCACTAGCTCAGCAAGTAAGTGCAGAGAAACAGTCATGGGCGAAATTTCAAAATGGTCAGCAATCAGCAAAGATCATGGTCAGGGTTACGTTTTTGCTTGAGTGCCTATTTAATTGGGTCAGCATTAAAGTATGACTCGTGACTTTGAATAGAATCAATATCAGAATGTACATTTTATGAAATTTATTTATGCCTAATATTCTGGCTTTCAGAACCTAAAGCGCTGCTATTTCAAGCAATCGCAGTGCAAACTAAAGTGTAACTTAATAAAAAAGACAATATTTATTTTGATTATTATTGAGTGTCCAAATTCAATAATAACCGGATACAATATAGTAAAAAAAAAAAATACCAAGCATTTTGTGTACATTCATTGTAATTGTTAAATGCAATGTTTTTATTTTGTGTTTTTAAATTTGCTAAACTATATTTAAAACAGACTCTAATTTATTTTACAGATTATAGAAAATGCTTTTCATGCGTTCATAAATTGACAATAGCTACTTAAATATGCAAATATGTGTTGCAAATATGAGAATTCCATAAAATTTTAATGGGATCTCAATTGTAAAATCATTTATTTTGTACTCATTTATATTTATTTTATTCAATCGATTTCACATTGAACTATAAACAATTGCAACGTAGCCCGAAAACTAACACCTCATTTTCCGAATGGTGAACTATTCATGCTGATTTAAGGCGATATAAAATAATTTGCAAAGTAAATCGACCATTATATCAATCAATCGAAACAAAGCTAACTTGACTCTGTACTAAATAAGATAATTAATTATTTAAATTCTTAATTTTTTATTTAAAATTTATTATTTAAAATTAGTTTGCTTACAATAAATCAGATTATTGTCGGCAAAATGTTTCTAAATTTATAGTACTTTAGATAATTAGTGATTGTAATCCATCCTATGCAGGAGTTATTATGAATTTGCAAATAGAAAAATATGTTATACCTCTAGCATCAACGCAACAATCCTCAGCATTGCTATCTGACGGATTCAAGGACTTGCACTATTTATTCAATACGTTTTGTTGTGAATCTATTCACTTAATCTGTGTATCGGAATCAGTAGTGAGTGCAACAGGTGAATTTATCATGAATATTCTGAAAGCGGCTAAAGACCAAGCAAAAAGCTGACCTTCCTGAAACTTTGCCCACTCACCTCATATAAATACTTAGTTTCTGTGTTAGCAAGTCGCTTTTAGATCATTGCTGTGCAGCAAAATTAAAGATTTAGATTTTGCTCTTAGCACTTTACCTATTGCAAGCTTTGCACTGCAAGTCGGACGCATAAAGCATACGCCTAGTTGACCAACTACTAGAACAACGACAATCGAGAAAATGTGTTGAATGAATTTTTTAAAATAATAATTATTGAAAGAGTTGAGTGTACTTCAACCTGTTATTATTATATAGTACTTAGTTTGATGATGTTGGTGCTCGTCTTCTTTAGTATGTATTATGTCTTTAAAATTTCACTAAATTTCGCCCTCTAACTATTGCATGGCGCGCATGCTTTTTGGGATGTGGCAGAAACAACCGTAATATAATTGGGACGAGCCTTTGATTTCATACAAATGTATATGTCTTTTACCATCCTAATCTATCTATCTGCCTTCCGGTCTATCTCTTTCTATCTCTCTTTCTCTTTTTCTTTCTGTATGTGCATATGTGTGTATATGTTAATGAAATCATCAAATTGTGTTCAATCCAATATCAAAAACTCTTCCAACTCAAATCCAATTGTGAACGTCCTCAAACAAAATAAAAACGAAAACTTCAAACAGAGCACGAATTTTCCAATAAATCCTCACTGATTCGACGCGGTGGCATCTGCATTTTTGTGGATGAAGACGAGGCCGATATTATTGAGCAAAAGCCGCACGGCGTTACCTTTGCCCCGGCCGCCAACCCGGCGCAAAAGTGTCCGCTCTGTGGCGCCGACATCAGCGCCACCACAACCGCCAATACCACCAACACCACCACCACCACCACCACTACTACCACCGACACCAACACCTCAGTCAGAGCAAGTAGTAATCGTAGTAGTAACGCTCAGGCCCCAGCTATTACTCCGGCCCCGGCTACAACACCGGCTCCGCTTTCAGGGCAGGAACAAGCTCCGCGCACGCGCTCACGCTTCTGGCACAAACAATTGGCGGCGCTCGCAGCATGTTGGCAGCAGGGCAAGAACCGGAAGCAGCGTTATAAAACCGGATGTAGTCACTGTGGTGCAACCGGTGAGTTGTTTTGTCATCTCCGCAACACATACTGCTCATTCGACTTCCCATAAACCACTTTCCCACTCCAATATCTCTCTCTTTCTCTCTATCTCTCACTCTCTCTCTTTTTCTCTATCTCGCTCGTTGTCTTTCTTTATCCCTGTCTTTTTCTCGCATTGCTGTTGATTCTTATGTATCCTTGCATATCCTTTGCCCCCGTAACTCTGTGTCATTCCTGCGCTTCCCCCACAGTCAAGAGTCGCACCTGCATCAGCCAAAAAAAACTCAAGCACATCTGTAAATACACATTATTTATTCCTATCCTAAAATTATAAGTAATAGGTAAATTAAACATTCATATAGTATTGAAGTTTAGGAAAAATCAGTGTAAAACAAGAAAGTTCAGATATTTTATTAAAGAAAAAATGTATTTAGAAAATAACCCAGAAAGCCATCTAGAAATTTTCTTGAAAATTCTAGCTGGCTTAGCATACATTAAAATAGATATGATGATATCAAAAATTGAGAATTGGAAAGTTATCAAAACCGGAAACGGTAGTTTACCAAGTAAGCAACAGAATAAGTGAAACTATATCCAATGGAAGATAAAAATGTTAAATGAAAGGACATTCTTACATATGGTGCAACAAGTTACAAAGGCCGATGCAAATCTGAATATATATGTAGATTCAAACATTGCCAAATAAGTATACATATATATGCAGTTGAAACCCTTTTTAGATCTTTCGAAGCCCTGTTGCAGAAAGATAATAATCAAACCAGGAAAATATCTCAACGTTATTTATATACCCTCAACCCATTAAAAAGAGGCAATAAGAGTATTAATAAAGTTCCTCCTAGTACCTACGCAGTACGAGTTTTCTTTCTGATAATAGACCTGTTTTTTGAGAAAATTTCTTAGGTTTTAGAGAAAGAGTTACCAAACATGTCATTTAGCTTCTTGAATAGTATATATATGTCAAGTATCTCGGATTTCATAGCCATCGCCACCTCCCCCCTGCCACCATATAGCTAAAAGTCAAATAAATAAACCAATTAAAACTACCCCCAAATTTAAGCCACAATTTTAATGCCCTTTTATTCTACTGTTGAAAATTTCATCAAGATTGCAAGAGTTTCTCAATACATGTACACATACACATTTATGGGAATTAGTGCGGGTTGCCACGGGTTCGAGTTCAATTGGGAGGGGCTTTTTTTTACATTTTTTATTTCTGCTAAAGCAAACGAGCACGTAGCGCGAGCTGCTTTTGGAGTTGGTATAAAAGGACTCAGGATATCCCCTAGTCGGGAGCTCCCGACTAGAGCCTCTTACATGTATTTGTATACCCTTGTTGAAGACAATATAATCAATATCCACTGCTAAATCGATAAAGCCATCTGTGTATGCTTTAGTCAGCTGTTATGCGAATTATTCTCTGAGTTTTTATGTTTTTGTCCTAAAACTGTGAGTAGGCTTTCTCTAAGTCTTTCTGTTGCACGCAATAAATATGTTGAAATCGGCCGATTCCGACTACCATGTCATATGTTTTATTTTATCAAACTCAGCAATTGCGAGCCTTACTATTTTTCCAGCAAATCAAATTAGACTTTATATTATGTGTCGGAAGAAAAAATTGTTTGTAAAGATTATTTATTTTTCCTTTCTTGTTT